>QEOT01008799.1:0-111770 GCA_003123785.1 Pterocarya stenoptera | reverse complement strand
GATGGATCCTGTCACTGCAGATAATTATGTAAGCGTTGTTATTTTTGTTAAATAAATTATGCAACATGTGAAAAAATTATTTTTTATTTCTTTTAATACGTTACTTATTGTGTGTTTTCTTTGGCATGACAAGAAAAAATGATGGAGATACAGTCAGTTTCTGGAGAATCCTCTCCGAGTGATATAGACATATTCACGCAAGTGCTCGGGCCCAACTCTAGTATGGCAAGAGGTTTGGGACGATCTTTCAAGCATTCTGGTTCATCTTCCTCATCCTCTTCGACTTCACAAATTAATAATCTTACCAAAGATTTTGAAGCTGNAAAAATGATGGAGATACAGTCAGTTTCTGGAGAATCCTCTCCGAGTGACATAGACATATTCACGCAAGTGCTCGGGCCCAACTCTAGTATGACAAGAGGTTTGGGATGATCTTTCAAGCATTATGGTTCATTCTCCTCATCCTTTTCGACTTCACAAATTAATAATCTTACCAAAGATTTGGAAGCCGCACGACGCGAGAATGAGTATATGAGGTTGAGGCAGCAAGAGTTGGAGTCCGTCTTAAAGCGACAATCTCATTTAGAGACGCGTTTGCAGGATCAACAGAAAGACCAGGAAGAAAGAATGCGCAATGAAGTCCAACAGCAAGTGCAGTGGGAGATGATGGTGCAAATGAAGTGTGTTATGTCATTGCAACAGAAGCAGGGTGGGCGAGGAAAGAAGAAATGAATTCTGTCACTTTAATTCGTGTATATAACTTTTACTATCTAATTTTAAAACTTTTTAAGGCATTGTTAGTTGTAGAATATTTATGGTGTGTAATATGATACAATTAGTATATTTCTTAATTTCTTAATTTTATGAAATTAGTGTATTTCTGATCTGTATGTTCGAATGTAAAAAAAAAATGTTCCAACAAGATTTCACGTTCGAACACACGTTCGAACATAAATACACGATTTGAGGATTAACCTTTGAACACACGTCCGAACGTTATCATCGTTACATTCGGATTGTGTTCCCATAACGTTCGAACAGAAATTCGAACGTTTAATGCGTTCGAACGTATAAATGTCCGAATGCAAATGTTATACGTTCGAACTATAATCAATCAACGAACGTCAACTTATGACATACGAACGTAAATTGCTCGGGTTGGAGTACGGATGTAAAAATTTACATTCGAACGTTACTTTCTGTGACAGTTTTCAAGCATCACAAAAAAATATAATGTTCGAACGTCACTCCGAACGGAATAACTCCATTCGGTTCAACCGTTCAACAGTAAAGTGTCACTAAATGTATTCTGTGACGCACATTAGGTGACGGTCGTGATGACGGTTTCAAACCGTCACCAAATGTCTTTAGTGACATTTCTTTGATTTTTGGTGATGGTTTTCTCTGTCACAAAAGGCAAATTATGTTGTAGTGAGATGGTGGTGGCTAATTCCTTGCATCATGCAGCTGTCATTCCATACAGAGGGAGATTAGTACGCTGCATGGGCAGGGTCGCCAGGCAAAGGGGAGATCTTCCCCATTGACGCTGATGTAGTTGTTAATATAAAAATATTGTGTTGGCATATTTATTGCAAAACTAATTTAATTAAATTGTAGTTAATTGGTGGGTAAATTCTAGGCTAAAGCTGTTTAAACAAATTGCAATTATATCAAATTTGCTAGATCAGTTTCACTAGACCTTGGAAGGATAATTGCTAATCCTTTCTTGAGATAGCTGACAAGACATGATGATTAATCTAGCCAAACAAAAACGAGTATTTGTGACAAATATGACTATTTGCAATGGGAATGGACTCATTTTAGTATGAAATAGATGTTCGCAACAAATAAATGACTACAAATAAGCCATTTTTCTTGTAGTGAAAATTTTCTATACTTCTTCTAGATGTTAGATAGCTAGGTCAAGTGAAAATTCCTCATTTCTGACCTAGCTACCATCCACAAAAACTATTGGAATTTTTGGGGTTGAAATAGTCAGAAAGAATTTTCACTTGACCTAGCTAACATCCACAAAAACTATTTCAATTGAAATAGTTTTGTGGATGACTAAAGTGTTGATCAGGATTATATATCGAGATGCTCATATATAGGACCCGTGATTGAGGGAACTGGGCAACCTTCATTGTCAAGACGTTTTTCAAATAGTTTGACTCTAATTTGAGTAGTCCTTCCAATATAATCATCCTTATACATAAATAAATCTATGTGTAGAGCAGTTATTTTAGGAATCCAAACTTGTTTCTTATAAGAGAAACGCTTATTTATAATATGAGACTTACAGATGTTTGGAGAAATTGTTTGAATTAAGTTGTTTTATTAGATTTTGGGCAATGAGAGAGAAAAATATTATAAAGTTTAAATATTGTAAAAATATTATTTTTTAATATTACTTTGTTTTAGAATTTGAAATAGATGTATTGATTTTTTGTACTTTATTTGGAAGTTTGGAAAATTGTAAAGATTATGTAATAATTAGATAAAAAAAAGTTAAAAATATGAAATTGAAAAATGTTGTGTTTGAGTACTATTTAAGAAGGAAATTACTAGAAATTTTGAGATGAAATGGCTTGTTTCCAAACAAGCCCTTAAGCTTAGGACAGCTTTGTGGATTTTTTAGAAAGTTACCAAGTATTGATAGTTTTTACTTTTTAGTCCCAAAAATGCAGAGGTAAAAAGTATCCTACTTTACAACCGCACTTGGTAACTCTTGAACTTGTCCCGCCCAACCCCTTTTACGGATAGTTGCATGCGTCGTCCTGACAACTTGTAGCCAGGAGAAGAATTCGGAGTACCCAATGAGGAATACCTCCGATACTTAAGTCAGCTAGCGAAGGGTTGAACTCTTATCACGAATGCCAATCATTCTATATTTCAATTGTACGTACTTGTTGGGATATTTGTAGAGGCTGAATTGACCTTACATGGCAAGATCACTTCCTTGTAAACCGTTTCTCAGCACTCAATTTGGGATATTACCTTTTGGAGCACAATTTAGCCTTTAATAGCATCTACCTGGAGTCGATATAATCACTTGGATTTATTTCTCAGATCCAAATCTTATTGTGATATGGTTCGTTATGTTCCTGCGTCGGTTATGCCTTTTTTAGGGTTTATCTTTGTGGACGAACTCTTACATCAATGGGATACATCCAATGGCGGAACCACTAAGGGGCAGGGGGGCCATGGGCCCGCCAAAAGTTTGAAAAAAAAATACATATTAATTTTTTATGATTTAATAGGATGATATTAATATTATGTTGAGTTAACCCCCTCTCTATATAATTATCTTGGCCCCCTCTTCTAGTAAATAATTTAGTTGTTTATATTGAAAGATAAATAGCTAAGAATTTTGACTTAGCTTCAATACTTATTGATTTTGTTTTCTTAAAAAAGCACAAGTTACAATTTTAGACAATTTGTATTTCTTTTGTTTGATATATTTGTATGAGTGTCTTTATGTTATTCTTGACATATCATATACTTTTTTAATACATAGATTGTATTAAACGTATTTTATTTTTATTTTAAATCTTACTATCAGATTGTTTTATACAGCAGGAAAAATCATTTAGAAATAGATAAAAAATATTTTATTATAGTTTTAGCTTTACTTAGCCCCCTTAAAACAAATTCCTGGTTCCGCCACTAGATACATCAGGTATAACTTTTATCTCTAAACCCAGCTTTTAATGTAATTTGGTCCTTTAACTGCCTTTGTCACATGAACATCTTGTGATGCCTTAAGTCGCCAATGGCTCCTTCCTCACCTATTGAACATAATCATATATACCCAACAGTTTTTATCTGCCTTTCCGCCACAAAGATCGTCCTTGGGTAAGAGTTCAAAATTTATTTACATTCTATATTTTTGATTGTCAAAATAGTTTGTAGTTTGGTGTCACATATGTAAATCACACACACACCCCACACGCACACACAAATATATATATATATAAATATCATGTATATATATATTTATATGACCATGCTGTAGCGGAATTACCATGCCATCTGGCCCATTTTGGGTGGTACGTAGTTCCTGATCTTAGGTGGGTTTAATAGTGTTCCATTTCATTTAAAAAAAAAAAAAAAACTGAGCAGGTCACTTTATGTAATATTACTATATTTCAATTATTATTCAATTTGGTTTGCTTTCGAATTAATTTGCTGTTTCTATTGCACATGGCACATTTCTATGACCATGTCCAATCAAATTAATTGGAATATAATTTCAAAATCTTTTCGAGATCTTTATTTCAGTCCCGTACGCACATGCACTTTATAATAATAATTTGTTCCTGGAGTCTCATGGGACTATTTAGAAAGTACCAATTAAAAACTATATATAGGATCCACATGAATCTCGATCAAACTGATGCAACCATATTTGATTCTCACTAAATACTCCAACTACGTCTAAAAAAAAAGGACCAAATTTGTAGCTGAATAAACAAAATTTGTAGTACTTGTACAATAATGGAAAGAAACAAATGCCAGATATATCTTTTATATATACTTAAGCCTTTGGTGATCACATCGATCTAGACTAGAGACTTTGGACATTAAGAAACAATTGCCAGATCTGATGAAATGATCTCTTATTGAAGACAACAAACGATGCTACTAGACCAGAGACAGAATGGGGACATATATATCAATAATATTATTATTGTGTATGAACGATTGGTGGAAGAACCATGCATGCATGCTTAACGTACGTACAGAATGCAAACATATCATACAAAGGCTGTTATTTGTTTATTTGGATGATCCGAACTGAACTGTTCATGAACTATATATCATGATCTTTGCCACGTCATGGAGACTTGTGTCATTTGATTCCAGCCCCCGGGGACGGGCTTCCATCAAACTCCATCAAGAATTGAGCTTGGCCGGCTCCAGGGGACGGGCTTCCGATGAAAGTCAACCTGTACTCGGGAGACGGGCTTCGGATGGCAACACTGGTCGATGGGGCTATAGTCTCTGCAATTCAGCCAAGGTAATTAAATAAATAAGATAACTAATTCATAGGTCTCTGCTACGTAGCAAGTACTACTACTACTACTATCATCTTCTTAATTTCTGACGACAAAGAATTAAAAGAATATATATGGGCAGAAAAGTGGGATCCAAACATCAAAGACGAGATTAAAAGATTACGCGATCGAAAGTGCACGTGAGAAGAGAAAGAGAGAGAGTAATGAAATTACCACTAAGAACTCTCCCGATTTGTCGGGAAGCAATTACAGGATTAGCGAGGACGAGAAACGCAAGGAAGCAAAATACAATGGCAGTAGAAAGTTTGAGAGCCATATTCTTGAGTTTGATGGGTGGAAGAGGAATCCACACCATCTTCCTCCTTTATATGACTTCTCAACTACGACCAAAGCTCATGGTTTGACGCAACGCTGTCTAAGCTTGTAATTGGGCTTGTCAGCCCGAGCCTTTTAAGACGGAGCTAATTGATGGGACGGGTTAGCGCAATAAATGGAAGAATTCTGTAATAAAGAATATATATATATATATATTTAATTATATAAAAGTTAGGTTTTAACTTGACTTGGCATTCAATCTTGCAAAAATCAGCTTAACATGCGATCCATAAATTATCAGCACACCTTACAAACTAGCAAACTGTTTATTTAATTTGTAAAGGTTCAAACACTGCAATGAACTAGTAAAGTTGCAAACTATTTATTTGCAAAGAGTTAAGAGGTGCAATGATTCAGAATATTTACAAAGGTTCAAGCGCTTGAAAAGAGTTAAGAGTTAAAAGCTGCAAATCGCTAGTGGTGCAGTTGTCAACGTGCTCTATAGTTTATTTGCAAAGTTCGTTGAGATAGTTAAAAAACAAATGGCCAAGCACTCTATTTTGCACTACCGAAATGTAGTAACCTTTCCCCCACCGTGAGCCACAACCAAGCTACCCCATGGCGCCAAATTTGAAGAACCAAACGTCAATCGGTGGAAAATATTTAGAGCACCGCTTAGACGTCTATTGGTGTAGAAAAAAAAATAAGAGCACTGCTTAGACGAATCTGATTTTGAGGACTACAGTTCGGCATAATTCCGTTTATTTGCAAAGAATCAAGAGGTGCAATGATTCATCATATTTACAAAGGGTCAAGCGGTGCAATTGTCAATGTGCTCTATAGTTTATTTGCAAAGTTCGTCGAGATAGTTAAAAACAAATGACCAAGCACTCCCATGCAGAGAAACAAGAATCAAATAAACCACTCCTAAGCACACTTCCAGACCTAAACTCGTGCCATAGGGAGGATTGTTCCTTACCAAGAGATTGTTATGTGCGGCGACAGCTTGGGTGACTATCGATGGTGGCACGACTGGGAGTGGTGGTAGAATACGGGGAGAAAAGGAAGGAGAGCGAACTGTCATTCACGACAGAGAAAGTGAAAATGTAGAGAGAGAGAGAGAAAGAGAGAGAGAGAGAGAGAAGCGATGGCTTGGGGGTGGCGTGGGCTGCCCGGTGGCATTGTGTTAAGGACCTCGGTCAAGTCCCTAAACACTAGGATCTCCACGCCAAGGGCAACCTTGTGATGACCGAATCTCCATTCCTCTCTTGCTTGATTCTCGAACAATGGTGGCGAAGGTGGTAATTTGGACAAAGTGAGGTTAAGTGTTTAGGCTAGGATGAGTGTAAAGGGTGATGAAAAAATTGGCTAAGTGTTTGCGTGGCTAGGGTTGAATGTGGTGCACGGCAATAGTGGCTTGCATGGTTGGCGTCACTTTGGAGATTAGGTTTAGGGTTTGGAAGATGAGGCTAGGGTTAGAGATGGAATATAGGTTTAGGGTTTGGAGTTGGGCGGCTAGGGCTTGGCCGAATAGGGTAGTGAGTGTTTTTAGGAAAGTTTCCTAAAAACTTGAAGATTTGATTGGGATAAGGTAGTGGCCGGCCAAGAGAGTGGATGGAGTCAACTAGGGTTTCCAAGTATGAAAACCCTACTATGGAAGGAATGGTGGTCGATCAAGGCAATTCAAATAAGGAAAGAGCACCAAAATTTGAATTCAAATTCAAATGGAAGGAGATTTTGACTAGGGCAAGAGTGAATGAGTCAACAATTTATGGAAAGTTGACAAATACTATGCTTGGCCGAAAATGATGATTGGATGGATTGGAGAGCAAAATAATGATGAACACCAAGAACACAATGAAGAACACTCAAGAATAAAGTATGAATACTCAAGAACTTGAATGAACAAATAAAGTAATTCAACAATTGATTTACGAATTGCACAAGTGTTGAATAAACCTCATGTATTGATAAAATAATAAGAACAAAGATAAATACAACTTGGATTCAATGAATTGCACCAAGTTGAGAAACAAGATAAATAAATTACTCCAATTCAATGAATTGCATGAAGTAATCCTCTCTTTGGGATTCAATGAATTGCACCCAAAAAGCCCAAGTGTCTAACACCGAAAATGATCTATCAACAATGTCCTCACTCTAGTTAATTTGCCAAAAGATGTAAAAGAAATGACTAAGGGTCCTATTTATAAAGGTTACAACTTGGAAACCCCCAAAAGATCCCTTTGGAATAAAAGAAATAAAATAAATGAAATAAATGAAGATAGTGGCATGGACCACATGGCCGTGGCATGCATGAGCCAATGGTTCGGCTAAGGTAGTGTATGGTGGTTCTCGGTCGGGTCCTTGGCTAAGTGGCTCGGCATGGCTAGCTATGGTTCATGGCATGGTGCCAAGCATGGGCCGGTTGGTGGGCATGGCATGGTGTCATGTTTGGCCTGTTGATGGTGGCTAGCCATGTGTGCCTGCTGCAAGGCATGGACTGGAGCCATGAGCTGGATGGCATGCCTGGTGGGCATGCCACTGACCTGCTCAGCAAGGCACGGGCTGGAGCCATGCGCTGGATGGCATGCCTAGTTGGCATGCCCCTAGCCTGCTCTGCATGGCACGGACTGGGGCCATGCGCAGATGGCATGCCTGGAAGGCATGCCACTAACCTCGCTGGTGTGCGGCATGAGGGCCACGAGGCTCGGTGCATGGGCGCACGCATGGGCTTGCTCATGGGCGCATAGGGCCTGGCCATGCGGCCAATGTGGGTGTGTGCATGGCCATGCGGCTGGGCGTGCTCCTGGCCATGCGGCCAATGTGAGTGTGTAGGGCCACGCAGCCTGCGTGCTTGCGCAGGGCCACGCGGCGCATGGGCGTGAAATGCCTGGCCGTGCGTTGGGCTGCACATGGCCACTAACCTTGCTGGGCCTGTGGCCTGGCGCGGGCATGTGCGTGCGCATGGCCTACATGCTGGGCACCCCATGCGTGTCAAGACACGGGCCAAGGCATGCATGTGGCCGGTCCACGGGCATGCTAGGCACCTCGTGCGTGACTAGACACGGGCCAAGACATACTTGTGGCATGATCAAGGGACATGTCCTAACATGGCTAGGACATGTGATGCAATTTTAGAGGCAACTTTACGTGGGGGTCTAACACATTGTCTATGCAAGTGGCGACGTCGAGGTGGGGCTGGCGACGTGACTAGCACGGTGGCGTGGGCAGCTTTGTGGAGTATGTTGTCGTTACACGGTGGCTAATCAGGCTTGGCGGTTTCCTTTAGGCATGAGAGACTTGGCAGTGTTGGGTCATGGGTGGTTTTTGTCATGCATGAGAGTTCGGTCATTGTGGTGGAGGTTGCGATGTAGAATCTAGCTTGGCTGTGGGGCTTCGCTGTGGTGGTGAGGCTTGGCAGCGGCGTGAGGCTTTGGTCACTGCAACGAGGGTCTTCATGGTTTTGTGGAGGAAAAAAAAAATATAGGTTTGGGATTGTGTGGTGACTGGTGACAGCACACACTTAGCAGTTTCTATATCCAGAAAAGAACGTATATGTTCATCTATATTTAAGCTAAGTGGTAGGAAAAACCCTAGAAGGAGAGACGTACATACTTGGGAGTGCTTAGTTGCTATGGTGCTCTATTTTGGTGTGGTTAAAACAGGGGCATTCAGTTCTTCTTCATCCATGGTTGGTTGCCCATGTGAAACAACGCCAATATTCTCTACCTTCCTTGTTTGTCCCACGCTCTCTATGGACCAGCAAGACTTCGAGGTAAAATCAAAACAAATACTGTCCTCTTTTTTTCTTCTCTCTCTCTATTTTTATTTTTTTAATGAAACATTTTTAATTTGTTTCAGGTTTAAACTAATAAAAAAATCCTCTAAATATTATTTTCTATTTTACATTCATGTTGGGCTTAGGAAAGGTGGCAGCTTATTGGAGAAGCCTACCATTGAGAAGACGACACCCGAAATAAATCATTAGGCACTTTTTTTTTAAGTACCCTATTATTAATGAATTTATTATTTTAATTAAGACTTTACGATCTCCATCGTAGTTGAATAATTTGTTAGGCAAGCTAGAAGGTGCAACCCTTGCACACCCCAGTGAAAAAAATGGTTAAATTTGGGTAACTGAAAGCAGTGAATATGCAAGTATTTGATTGATGGTTTTGTTTTACTTCTTGATTTTGTTGGTAGGTTTGTTGGCTTTATTGTCCATCTTTTGTGGGTTGTACAAGCTTTTAGTATTAGATGGATGCGTATATTTCAGTAAACTCAAGCCATGCAAAAGATGGTGGAGGACAGAAGCTGTGGAGAGTGGATTAGCTCTACAATTTTTAGGTTAGAAAGAATTTTGTATTCATATATATACTAAAACCCATTTTATAACCTACATATTTAGATATAGATAGATTCGGATATATTTTACAATCACTTCTCTATTTTATGACAATCCGCACATTGCGCAGGTTATACTAGGCTTGTATATATAGTTTTTAAGTTATATCATTTACAAGTTTATTTCTTGTATCACCTGTTAGATCATTCACATTGAGCTAATTAAAATTTTAGGCAAAGTTTAGATAAAATAGTACTTTTTACCCTTTGCTTATTCATTCTAAATTTTATCCCACCTTGAATTACATTTCTCTTTCTGTAGTAATAAAATTATATATTATTATTTTCTAATTTTTCTAATTTTTGTCTATTTTTTAATGTATGTTTTATATCTATTTTAAAATACTTCTTATTTTAATTTCCATAATTTTCAATAATCTATGCATTAAAGTATATAAAACCTATTCAACAACCATAAATTAATTTTATTTTCAAATACATTTTTATAAAAATATGTATAAAATTAATTTGAAACTTTTATTTAATGTACGTACAACAAAATGTACTGCAGGTGACTACAAACTGTATTGTGCTTAGTGTGGCTATGAAAGAAATTAACGAATGCAGAGAAAGAAGAGAGGCATTTTGTTTCGTGTGGCTAGAGCTGTGCGAGAGGAGAGAGGGGTCTGGGTCAGTCTGGAGAGAGAAAATAAGATAAAATAATAGATGGGTGAGCAACGATAACCTTACATATACATATAAAGATTTACTGTAGACTTGTTTTAGCTCTTTATTAGGTAAGTTTTGCATTGCAAGGGCAGATGGATGCCCTAGCTGCTGCGAACGCCGAATGCTCTAAAGAGCAATAGTATTTGCTTACACATTACTGTAGTTAAATTTGAGTTAAAACTTACATTTAAGTGTCTTTAGCTTGTTGGGCTTGTTTCCGTAGAGCCTTATTTTTGTTTGTGTGCAATCCGTTTTGATGATCTGACCTGACAAGAATCTGTTTCATGTTTTTGGTGGATTTTGAATGAGGCTTAGGCCATAAAGCATAGGCTACCAGTCCTCGGCCCAAGCCGTTTTGACCCTAAGTCTAACATGACCCGTAGACTAGGGTTGATTAATCTGACCCGATCCACAAATTAGGATTTGCTTAAACAATATTAAACCCTTGTACGTATATTTGATTTTTTCATCTGAATAAAATCTTCTGCATCTTAGTGCACGTATGCATATTGCCGAACCACGTAAATATTGTGGTCATGTGTGATTGATTTTGTTTTTTGCTTTACTTGTTATTTTATTGTTCCTAAAAACTCATTTCAAAAGCTAGGTTTAGGTTTGAATAAGAACGATAACCTAAGAAGAAGTGACGGTGTCTAGAATCGAGAAGTTTAATGGTACAAATTTTGGGTATTGGATGATGCAGATTGACGATTATCACTACAGAAAGAGACTTCATTTTCCTCTGTTGGGGAAGAAGTTGGATAACATAGAAGATGCGGATTGGAACCTATTAGACCGATAGGTTCTGGAGGTTATTTTGTTGGCTCTATCAAGGTAAGTTGCACACAATATTATCAAGGAAAAGACCAATGCGGATCTTATGGTGGCCTTGTCTAGACGAAATGACTAAGGCAGTACATGATGCTCTACTTCTTGCGGTTCGTAGTCCAGCTAATGATTGGGTGTTGGATTCGGGAGTTTCATTTCACACCACTTCACATTGAGAAATCATGTAGAATGATGTTGTTGGTGACTTTGGTAAGGTGTATTTGGCTGATAAGAAGCGTTGGCTGTCATGGGAATTGGAGATGTGTGCATTATACTTCCCAACATAAATGTATGGACTTTACAAAATGTCAGACATGTTCCTAAGCTGAAGAAAAATCTTATCCCAGTGGGTTAGATTGATGATGATGGTCATTCGATATATTTTTCAGTTGTGTATGAAAGGTTACAAAAGGAGTGATTGTCTTGGCTCATTGTCAGATAATCGGTACTCTATATATGACATTGGGATCAAGCAATCTAGAGCATAAGTATTTTGAGTTTAACTTTTTGAGATCACAGTGTAGAGCAAAAGTATGACTAACAAGGAGAATAAGCCTAGTGCACCTGTTCCTATTGTTCCACAGCCAGATCCAAAGCCATCTACACCTATAATTGTTGTTCATAGGTCTTCTAGGACTACTAGACATCTACAACGGTTTTCACCCACCTTAAACTATATTTTGTTGATTGATGGTGGTGAGCCTTAGAGTTAAGATGAAACCTTACAAGATGAAAATTTGAGCAAGTGGAAGTGAGTAATGAAAGATGAGATGGACTCCCTATTAGGGAGTTAGACATGAGAGCTAATTGAACTTCCAGTAGGGAAGAAAGCTTTGGACAACAAGTGGGTATATCGTTTAAAGACTGGGTATGATGGCAGCAAGAGGTATAAAGCTAGGCTCATTATGAAAGCGTTTCATTAGAAGTAGGGGTGCTACCCACACCCCCTAGATGGGAGGTCGCAGGCCTCACCCCTTCTCCTACATGGGCGAAAAGGGGGAGAGTTGGGCCCCTGAGAGCCCCCCCTTCTCGTGGGTGATTGCCCTCGTCTGAATGCCCAGGGCAGATTGGCCCTTGCAACCGTAAGCCCACCCCACCCAAAACCAACTGAAAAAATAAAACAAAATACAAAATCAATCGAGAGAGAGTGAGATAAAGCACACACTAGGGGAGGGGGAGTTTTAAATAAAAACCACATATAAATTGAAGATGATTTGGGGAGTTCTCCTCAAAACGATGCCATTTTATTAAAAAAAAAAAATTTAATTTTGTGTAAAGTACATATAGTTCTTTTTTTTTTTTTAAATATCTATATTGAAAAAAGTTTCGAGGCAGTGGTACAGAAAGTTTGAGAACTGCATGTGTAGTTCTGGTTACACTAGATGTCAGGCAAACTATTGTTGTTATACTCGACATTTTGACAACTACATTATTCTATTGTTGTATGTGGTTGATATGCTTATTACAGGGCCCAATATTGAGGAGATTAACAATTTGAAGAAACAATTGTCAAAATAGTTTACAATGTAGGATTTTGGAGTTGCAAAACAAGTCATTAGCATGAGGATTATTGGAGAAAGAATCAAAGCCACATTGAGAATTTCACAAGCAGTGTATGTTAAAAGATTACTCAACAAGTTCAACATGGACAAAATAAAACCAGTGGGCACACCTTTGGGAATTCATTTCAGACTTACTAGGTGTTACCCAGATTACTAACACAAGAGGGGGTGAATTGGATTAGATTAAAAAATCCGTAATTATAAACAAAATACACAATATGAAATACGAGCAAAATATGAAGCAACAGTAAATATAAAGAGTAAAGGTAAGAAAAAGTAAACTCAGTATTTTAACGAGGTTGAACTCTACTATCTACACCCTCGCCTCAAGCTACCCCTTGAAAATTTCCAAATTCACTATTCAACCTTTTTCAGATGGGGATAGAAACCTATTAAACCTTTGAGCAATACTGCTACAAAGAATTAGTGTAGAACACCCTCTACACTTACAATCACCTTATACGTGGTGATTCAACTATTCCTTGTAACCCCTTCTATACACACAAGGGTTATACACACCTTTTCACTGATACAGGAGCTGATAGTAGGTAGGTTATCAAAAAACACTCCTCAATGAGTGGAATAAAAACAACAAAACACAAACTATATCTCTATCTAAATGAAGAAGGGTTAAGGCTCAATATTTAGAGAAGAGTGATTGAAAGTTTTGAATAAATGTTGTAAATGATGTGCATATGCTCTTGTTGTTGTGCTCTTGTGTTGTGAATTTAAAAATCTCAAATGAGCTATTTATAGGCATATGAAACTTCATTTTCAAATTTTAAAAAAAATCACATGTCAAAAAGAAGCAGTACTCACTTTTCAAAGTTTTCAAATAAAAGTTTCTCATTTTTGCAATTGTCAAAGATAATATCATTCACTTTTCAAAATTTTTAAATCTAATCTTTTACTTTCCGCATATGACAAAACGAGCATGAGTTACTTTTCAAATTTCTCAAACAAAATTATTTTCCTTTTGCATATATCAAAAAGAGCATCAATCATTTTTCAAAATTTTCAAACCTAATCTTTTACCTTTCACATATGACAAAATGAGTATGATTTACTTTTCAATTTTTTCAAACAAAATCATCATCCTTTTGCATATGTCAAAAAGAGCATCAATCACTTGTCAAAATTTTCAAACAAAACATGCACATGTGAAATATGACAATTAATCATTTTTCAAATTTTTAAAATTCAAACTTTTAATCATGTCATGCACATGTGAAAAATGACAATCAATCACTTTAAAAAATTCAAATTTCAAATTTTTAATTTTCAAATATGTCATGCACATGTGGAAAATGCAATTTTATGCTTTATGAAAAAATATTAATTTTGAACCTTAATCCAATTTCAAATTTTATCAAGAGATGTACAAAATTACTCTAAGAGCTTTATTTGTATGCTTGTTCCCTTTCTTGCTCATGCTTGATTCGTTGATGTATTTAGCTCCATTGTGTAGACAACTTAAGCTTGAGACTCATTTATTCTTGAATTCATTTGTTATCATCAAAATCCATATATATATATAATTATATGAAGCTTAAAATCTTGGGTTCAACAATCTCCTCCTTTTTGATGATGACAAATACTTAGTATGATGACAAATACTTTGTAGAATTCTGAAGCTTGTAGTAATACTTAAGCTCCTCCTGAGAATGTGCGTTAATTTTTCAAGCAATAGATAAACGTAATTCCAAGTATAACAAACTTAATAAAAACCGTGCGTTAGTTTTTCACTGTAGAGAGTTGAATAATTGGAGCCGCCTGGGTTCTAACGAAAGTTGCAAAGCCTTGAGCCGCCCGTGTCTTGACAAGTGCTTAAAGCCTTGAGGCCTAGCTCGATGGATCTAGTGCAGAAGGAGATTCAAATATTATATCATCCACATAAATCTGAATCAAAAGGATATCATCATTTTCATATTTAATGAAAAGGGTTGTGTTGACTTTTCCTCTTGAAAAACCTTTTTCAATTAAGAAACCACCGAGTCTCTCATACCAAGCTCTAGGGGCTTGTTTGAGTCCATATAGTGCTTTTGTGAGCTTGAAAACATAATTTGGAGAAACATGATTTTCAAAACCTAGAGGTTACTCAACATATACCTCTTCATTTATAAAACCATTTAAGAAAGTACTTTTAACATTCATTTAAAAAAGTTAGAAATCTTTATAACAAGCATAAGCAAGTAGCATTTGAATGGCTTCTAGTCTTGCGACCGGTGCATGTCTCATTATAATCGATTCATTATTCTTGATTGAAATCTTGGGCTACAAGTCGAGCCTTATTTCTAGTGATGACTCAGGCCTCATCTTTCTTGTTTCTAAAAACCCATTTTGTTCCAATAATAGTATGATTTTTGGGTATAGGAACAAGTGTCCAAACATCATTTCTTTCAAATTGATTTAACTCTTTTTCCATAGCTAGAGTTCAAGATTCATCAAGAAGTGCTTCATCAATATTTTTGGGTTCAATCTGAGATAGAAAAACAGTATGATTGCAAATATTTCTAACAGATGATCGAGTACTTACACCTCATAAAGGTTCTCCAAGAATTTCTTTCACTGGATGATCTTTCACAAGTTTCAGCTGTTTGGTTACATCTTGTATTAAGTTTTGATGATTTTTCCTGATGTCTCCATGTTGGACTTCCTCTATTGTGTTCTCTTTGTTGAGATTGAGATTCTCTGGTTTATTTTTACCTTCTGTTTCTTCATCAACAGATTTCTTGGAGAATAGAGGATTATATTCATCAATACTACATGCATAGATTCTTCTATAGTCAAAGTCTTTTTATTGAATACTCTATAAGCTTTATTATTAGTAGAATATTTGAGAAAGATACATTCATCAGATTTTGCAATAAATTTTCCTAAATTATCCCTGTCATTCAAAATGAAACATTTACATCCAAATACATGAAAGTAACTAAGGTTGGACTTTTTCCCATTCCAAAGCTCATAGGGGGCTTTATCTAACTTAAACCTTAACATAACTCTATTTATAACATAACAAGCAATTCTCACCGCTTCAGCCCAAAAATAACTAGGCAAGTTGTTCTCATTGAGCATTGTTCTTGCCATCTCATGAAGAGATGTGTTCTTCCTCGCCACTACCCCATTTTGTTGAGGAGTTTGAGGAGCATAGAAACTATGCATCCCTCACCCCTGCCCATCCAAGGCGGGGGTTTCGTTCCACTTATGTGGGGTGCGGGAGGCACCTCCCGCACCTCTGGAGGCCAGCGGAGGCAAGGGACAAAAGGGGCTAAGCCCAGCTCCATGTTTCCCTCGCCCCACTAATTAATATATTATATTATATATATATAAAATAAAATAAAAACTCCTTAAGTGAAACAATGCCGTTTTGTCCATGAAAAAATGGCACCGTTTCATTTTATCTTAAGTCCCCCCCTCCCGGGGTCTTCTTCAACTCTCGTCTCTCTCTCAAACTCACTTTGTCTCAGACTCACTCTCTCGCGCTCTCTCTATCTCTCTCTCTTAGTCTCTTGATCACTTCTCTCTTTCTCTCTCTCTCTCTCCCTCTCTCTCTCTCTCTCTCTCTCTCTCACAAAACTGCATGACCACCACCCGTCGTTTGCTGCACCAAACTCCGATTACGTGGGACCACGATTAGAATTTGGAACATAGATTTTTTTTTTTTTTTTTTTTTTTTTTTTTAAGAAAGAGAATGGAGAATGGTTTTGAATCTTTGATGACCCATTTTTTGTTTCTTTTAATACATTTAGCTAAACTTTTGTTCTTTCGTTTAAAACTCTTAGAACTAGAAAGCATTTCTTTTAATTGTTTGGTGTATTATTACGTTTTTTTTTTTTTTTTTTTAATGTCTTGTGTTGGCTTTGCACTTTGCCTTGTTTAATTTTATAATTTTTTATTATGTCGGGGAATCAGGAATGTCTTCTCAAAACGATTTCAATGATAGCTCTCATACCCCTACTAGTACCCCTGCCCCATAACTTAACCCTACTAAGCCTATTTCAACCCCTGGGAATACACCTTGCCCCACCCCCAAGCCCACACTGACACAGGGCAAGAAACATGTTTCTATAATTGGTCTCACTTTACCAAACTAGAGGGTGGTGACCCCAATGACCCCCAAGCTAAATGTAATTACTGTGGAAAAATATATGGATGTCACTATAGGAAACATGGTACATCCCAGTTAAAGATCCATTTAGAAGAACAATGCAAGAAGAGTCCAATATTAAGATCCTTACTGGAGAAGAGCCAATTTAGACTAGATATTGGACTTAAAAAAATGACAGATGGGAGTAGTGGGGTTCCAACGTTATACAAAGTATAATCCCAATGAGTGTAGAAGGAAGTTAGCTCCTATGGTTATCATAGACGAGATACCTTTTTAGTTTATGGAGGGGAGAGGGTTCCAAGAACTTGTCCAAGAATTGGAATCTAGATTTTCATTTTTTTCTCGCCACACAGTGGCAAAGGATATTAAAAAGATGTATAGAAAAGATAAAGATGCTTTGAGGGGCCAATTAGTGGGTTTGGTAGTTTGCCTCACTATCGATACTTGGACTTCTGTCCAAAATATGAATTACATGCCTTTGACTGTACATTTTGTTGATTCTGATTGGATTCTTCATAAAAAAATTATTAAGTTTTGTCAAATAACTGATCACATGGGTGAGACTATTAGGAAGGCCTTGGAGGCCGCAATAAAGGAGTGGGGGTTGATACGGGTTTTGACAGTTTCAGTTGATAATGTCTCGTCTAATGATGTCGCCTTAGAATATCTGAAAACTTATCTTAGAGAGGTAAATAATACATTCTTGGGTGGTGAATATTTGCATGTTAGATGTGCTTCACATAACTTGAATGTAATTGTCACTGAGGGGTTGAAAGATGTTGATGACTCGGTTGCACGAGTTATAATGGCTGTGAAATTTGTGAGGTCTTCTCCTTCTAGATTGGATAAATTCAAGGTTGCTGTGAAGACCATGGGCATAACATCGAAGAAGGGTCTTTGTACTGATGTTCCTACCCGATAGAACTCAACCTTTTTGATGTTGGAGGCAGCCCAAGAATATAAGGCAACCTTTCAATTATTAAGTGATGAAGACATTTAATATGTCAAATACTTTGATGAGCACGGGGGATTAGGAAAGCCTAATAATAATGATTGTGAGGTAGTTTCTACTCTTTTTTTTTTTAATTTTCTCGGACTTTTTTACGATGTCAAGTTGAAGTTATCTGGTTCTTTGTACCCTACATCCCATGAGTTTTGTCAATAAATATGTAAGGTGAAAGAAGAATTAGACAAAATGTGTAGAGGTTCCAATATAAGGATGAGGGGGATGGCATTGCCCATAAGGGTCAAATATGACAAGTCTTGGGGAGATTTGAGTAGACTAAATATTTTGTTATATGTGGTTTCTATTTTTGATCCCCATCTGAAAATTTTAGGCATGTTATATGGTTTGAGACTTGTGCATGATTAGGCGTGGGCTAATCTTATTGGTGATATGGCCCGAGATACCCAGAATAAATTGTATGGTGAGTTTAATGCAATTAAGGATGGTACTGCATCTACTACACCTTCACCTACCCCAACGCCTCCTCTAGACATTGGGCTAACAAAGAAGCGTGGAGTGGCGTGGACTAGGACCCTGGCAGAGAATCCCACACTAGTCCGTCAATCTACGGAGGTGGTTTCAGCGTTAGACAACTATTTGTCAATGGATCTTATTCAAGATGATGATGGTTTCGATATATTAGGATGGTGGAAGGTGGCAGCAAATAAATATCCCATCATTTCTAAGATAGCCCATTGTATTTTGGCCATCCCTATTAGAATCGTTGCCTCAAAGTCAGCCTTTAGTACCGGAAGACACATATTGGATCATTTCCTTAATTCATTGTCTCCTTCAACTGTGGAGGCGTTGATAGCACATAGAGTTGGACGATGGGAAAGGATATTCATGTTCCGGATGTTTTGGATTTTAAGGAGACTGACGAGGAGGATGGTGGTGATCAGTTTGGATCTGGGCCACCTAGTAATTGCTGTTTTTATTTTAATATATTTTGATTTATTTATATTTATTTCGATTTCATCGGTATTAATTTTAGTATTCATTGTTGTAGTAACACAAGAGACGACTTAGACGACATCTACCTCCGCTGCAATATGAATATGTGCTCAAATCTCAAATCTGAACGAGTTAAATTGTTAATAAAAAGACTACTTGCCCAGGCTGCTCCAAATGTCACAGTCAAAGACTCAAATAGCTATATCTTTAGATTCTTAGAATATTGAATCATTTGCACGTATTATGTATTCAATGATTTGTAATGTTGATACAATGTCCCTTGGACACTTTTATGTTTGTAATTTTGTAATTGTTTAGCCTTTTAATTTTATAATAGCTTAGTTATTATTATTAGTTTATTAGGTAGTAGACTAGTAGTCTGTAGTAGTACTTCATTTCCTCTAAATTATTAAATTTGTATCATGTATATATTATTTTTATTCATGTAACTTCTTTTTTCAATCTGGTTTTTTAACTTTTTTTTTTTTTTTTTAACTTCTAATTTTATGAACCCAAAATGGCCTAGAAGATATTTCTGGGCCTAAAAGAAAAAGCTTCTGGGTCATTTTAGGCCCATTTCAGCAGTTTCTAGGCCAATAATGGCCTAGAAATCGCTTCTGGACCAAAGGCCCAATAGGGGGCGGGGGCAGACGGATTGAACCCCCACCCGCACCCCGTTATCCAGGACGGGGTACCCCGCCCCTGCACTCTGGGGGCGGGGGACGGGGGGCAGGTAGCGCCCGTAGGCTTTATGATGCATGCTCTGCTCTGTACGAGACTAGACGTTACCCATGCAGTAGGAGTTGTGAGTAGGTATATGAGTAATCCAAGAAAGTAGCATTGAGAAGCAATAAAGTGGATTGTGAAGTACCTGAAGGGTTCTTTATATACGTGTCACTGCTTTACTGGAGCTGGTCTAGAACTGTAGGGTTACAGAGTACTACATGTTTTGTATACACTATGGGTGTTACTGTAGTGTCTTGGGGTTCAAATTTGCAAAAGATTGTTGATCTGTCTACCATAGACGCCGAGTATGTTGTTGTATCTGAAGCCTCAAAGAAGATCATTTGGTTTTAGAATTTCTTGGAGAAGTTGGGTAAGAAGAATGAGAATGGTACTATCTACAGTGACAATCAGAGTGTTTGGAAAACCTGACAATCATTAACCAAGTTCACATACCTCAACTCACAACTCTTGGACTTTGTTTTCATGATCGGTTTTTCCTTCACAAGGAAATTAGTTGGAGGAAAAGATGTTCCTTTGTTGTTCTATCATATTACTGAGAGAAAAGTTATTTCAAGACGATTAGGGGGGTGTAAACAAGTCGAGTTTGAATGAGTAGGGGATGCAGGTCCAACATTGTTCATTTAAATGTTTATTCGAACATGATTCAAGTTTCAATCATTATTGAGTTAGATTTTATGTTTACGAAAAATTTATTGAATTAATATTCGACTGAGTTCAACCTTATTCACGAGCTCCGCCATTTTAATTAGTAGATTATTTATATTACATTTAATAACTTTATTTACAAATTTTTGCAAACAACTTTTTACTTAAAGTTTATATATACGCATATCAATGATTATATTGATAAGGATTTCAAATAACATGTTTAGTATTTAGAACATGTAGTTTTTTAATCTCTTTAAATACTTAAAGTACTATGATTAGAAATATATATAGAGCTAATACTATCAAAAAAAAAATACGTACAGAGTTATTCAAATTTATACTAGCTAGCCTCTATGACTGGAATCGAGTTTTTTACGAGTTGAATCGTTCAATAAATAATTATATTTTTGCATTAACAAACGTTTCATCTATTAAATGAATCGAGCACATGACGCTCATCTAGTCGAATTCGACCGATCCCATCTCAAGTGGCTTATTTATTTACTGCTCTTATAAAGACCATCATGAACCACAAATGTCTCTTTCTTCGAGACGAGGGACCAAGACTTTGACAAAAGTGCACAAAAATGCAATAATCTTCCAAGGGTACATGATGATATTTTTCTCTTCCATTATCTTTGATCTTGTATATTTATTAATTTTAATTCAATGATATCTTTGATCTTAAAAAAATCATGACCAGGTATATATTTCCAGCTCCAGCTTGCGTTCAGATCTATGAGCCCGTTAATGGTTTTGTTCAACCCTTTCATTATGATTCTGTTACTATCACCCTTAATATGTTAGAAAAAATACTCAAATCTTCTATACAAAATTTTCTACATCACATGGTTTTCTTCATCTATAACGTATTGCTTGGGAAAGAAAGCAGAAGAAAGGAGAGGAAAAGGAGTACTGGCCCGTCGAGAAACTTGACTTTCTCCAATGAATGGTCGTTGGATGGCATTAAAAGAGGCATGGATTTTCATTGAAACAAGCCACTCACAAGACTAATGAAAGCAAAGGATTAAATGAGGTATGTGGACAGTATATATATAGTAGGATTAATAACCCATCCCCAAGTGAATCCATCGGCCTTGACTTGGAACACTACAACACATTTGCTTTTTAGTGACAGTTGGGAATTTGTGACAGTCCCTAAACTGTCACTAAAGACGGATGAGATTTTTTTTAAGTTCCAACGAATGTGAAAATTACATTCGAACGTCACACATACGTTCGGACATGTGGCTACGTACATGCGAACGTAAAATTTTTTGGCACAAACATTCAAACCTTAATAATTAACGTCCGAACGTTACTTATAAATTTAAATTAAATATGCTCTAATTTTAAATTTATGTGATTTTTATATTGCATAATTTGGATACAAGTCTAAAAAATTGACTTGCATACATTTATATATACACAATTTGTAAAATATAATTATACATTTATATATATAAATATATTTATGTTTATATCAATATATACATATTTATATATACATATTTAAATATATTTTTATGTTTATGTATATTTGAAGTGCAGTGATTTAGTATTGAAGTTGAAAAATATAACATTAAAGAAGATTGAGAATTGTAATTAAAAAACCATAGATATATTAAATAATATTGTCCCTTACAAATATTAAAAACAAAATACAAAATATGATAAAAGTACATAAACAACACTCAGATGATACCTCCTCAGTCAAGGTATCAACCTTGTCATTGAGGATATGTACACGGTGTGACATCTCGGTGACAGACGCTTCTAGAGGCCCGAGCCATTCATCGATCTTACGATCGATATGCGCAGTCAGCTGTGAGATCACTGCATCAACCCAAGCAGGCTGCACATCTCCCATAGATGTACTCATCGGCTGCTGACCACTACTCCCCACACAGGGTTGGGGTTGTGTCGGAGGAACTAGATCCTCTATAGGGGTGGCCGACGTCCCCTCGCCTGTCCAATGCTACGTCGTTGAGTGGTCATGTCGAGGGCGCTCATCTGATCTTTTACCAGCTCTAAAGGCTAGGTTGGCACTCCCCGAGCAAGTAGTAGCCAGCTGAGCAGGACACCGTATGGGAGGTTGTCCGTGGAGAAGATGCTCGCCTCGTAACGGATCCTGTCAAAGATGAGCAGTGGCAAATCTATGGCATCTCCATGTGTCGCCCGTATCAAAAACTGTACCCGAGTCCGACTAAATGTGGTCTTATGTGCCACAGGATCCACGTTTGTTGCAATTATAAGATGCAACACGCGGAAGAACGGTAGCAGATGATTTTGGTGGAAGGAGTTCGGCCTCTCGATTTGCATGCGGTCTCTCTCGGTGAGGATGTAGAAATCCTCGTCTCGGTCATCATCCCTAGCCGAAGGCCCAGCACCCTCGGCCTCTGACTGGTCTGCATCTCTGGCTGATGATGCATCAAGTGGGCCAGAAGTGCCTACATCTACCTCAGTTGATGTCTGAACTCCTTGACGAATCCCGAGGTGGTCGATGATGACATTGGCTGAAAACTCAAATGTCTCACCGTGTACAGTCACGGTGTGAGAGGATGCGTCCTGAGGCATGGAGCATATCTCCATGTATAACTCTTGAATCATAGAGGGATATGACTTACCCCTCAATGTGCAGATATTTCCGCAGCCTCTACTGAGGAAGACATCTCTCAGGTTGGTCTGCTCCTAGCTGAGCTCGTCGAACTCGTTGATCAGGGCCTCTTGCTCGACCATAACAGTACGAGACCCAATATGAGCAATGTCTTAAGTGGCTCATTCCCTCCCTCGTTTCCTAGAATGCAAAGGATGAGCCATCTCCTGAAAATAGAAAATGAAACAAAATTAATTGTACTATTGATGTATATTTGTCTTAATATTAAACTGTTTTGCATTAAAGTTTGAACATAGAAAATATACGTTCGAACTTTAAGACGAAACGGTCGGACGTTTATTACTAACGTTCAAACGTTTGGACGTTTAACTAAACATCCGAACATAGAACGTATCATAAATTTTATTGTTACACTTTCGAACGTAATAAATATATATTCGGACGCAAAAATTGTTAAAAAAAATAAAAAAATTACGTTCGAACGTTCAATTATACTATCGAACGTAAATGTAGTAACGTCTGAATGTATAAAATATACGTCTGGACATGGAAGCCCAACGGTTAGGAAATTGAAACGTCATACGTTTGAACGTATTGGTGTAACGTTTGAACGTTACGAGACAGAATGGCTGAGTCAACTCAGCCATTCTTGAAAACTTGAAATCCTATTTCTACTGGGCTAAATGCCGAAAGGTCACTGTAGAAATGAAGTATACACTTCAAGGAACATTTCTACAGTGACCTTTTGGCCAATGGTAACCCGTGGTGGTCGAAAAATCGAGTTGAAAATCCGGCCACCATGGGTTTCGGTTTTAATAAAAATTGAACCTAAATTGATCTATAAAATAAATATTTTAGATAAAATTGAGATGCCTACCTTTTAGTGACGGTTGTGGTGGAGTTTGACGGTGGCGGCGACTGAGGAGTAACATCGTCGAAACGGAGGAAAATGGAGAAATAAGTTTCGGCCGTTCAGTTTTGTATACATATAACGTTCAAACGTTATATTTATTAACGTTCCAACGTGGAATGAAACGTTGTAACGTTAATAAATATAATGTTCCTTATATATTTCTTAGTAACGTTCCATTTTAGTATAAATCTAATTTTTTCCTTTTATTAATGATTTTTGTTTAATGATTTAACTATATAGTAAGTATAATATATTATATAACTATAATATATTAACTATATAGTAACTATAATATATTCTATAACTATCATATATAATATTTACTATTTATATGTTTTAGATAGACTATATAGTAACTATAATATATTATATAACTATAATATATAATAGTAACTATTTATATGTTTTAAATAGAATATATAGTAACTATAATATATTATATAACATCAATATATAATACTAACTATTTATATGTTTTAAATAGACTATATAGTAACTATAATATATTATATAAATATTTATATTATAAATATTTTTAAACTATATATATATTTATATATATATAGTAGATGGAATATGTGTAACTATTAACTTAATTTTGTGAATTTTTCATGTTCTAACGTTAATTTATTACGTTCGAACGTTTAAAAATGTTGGCGGGAAATTTTTCGCTCAATTGTACCATTCGGACGTTATTACATTAAGTGTTCGAACGTTAATAAATTGTTGGCTAGAATTTTCCCGCTCGATTATTGTCTTCTGTGGTTAGCATTTTCGTTCGAACGTTTATTATTAACGTTCGAATGAAAATATTGAAAATTTAACAAGAAGGAAGTAACGTTTGAATGTATAAATGAATTGCTTGAACGTTAATTCAAATGAAATATTTTTTGAATGAAGTCCCGCACGGGAGGGAAGTAGAATCATTTCTGCTTCCCCGTGCACGAAATAGAGAGGATAGTGAGAGAGAGGAGAGTGAGAGTGAGAGAGGGATAGAGTGAGAGAGGGTGATTATTGAGGGTGAAGATTTTGGAAGTACTTTGGTAAGGAAAAACTATTTCTTCCATTATTTCCAATTTTCAAATATTTATCTTGTGTTTTTATTTATATATATGTATATGTCTCTCACAATTTAGTATTTCTTTTTTTTTTGAAAGATTGGTTATTTTGGCAACTTGAAAGCTTATAATTTGTAAGAGGATATTAAAAAGTGTTAGGTATATTTCTAAACTTTAGTTATATATATTTATAAATTTTGTCGTGAGAATATTGTGAAAATGTGGTAATATTGTGAAAATATTATGATATAGATTAGAAATATCATATATTATTGTTTATGAATTTTGTGAATATATTTGTGAGTTTATGGTGTTTGTTGATGAATTAATATGTATAATATATTTATGTGGGAATATTGTGAGGTTTAGATAATTTTGTTGTGATTATTATTTATAAAGTACAATATTGTTTATGAATATTGTTGTATCTTGGATTTTAAATATTGTGATTAAGGTTTATGAATTGGACTTATGGTAATATTGTGAAAATAATATTATATAGATTAGAAATATCATATATTATTGTTTATGAATTTTTAGAATATTTTTTGAGTTTATGGTGCTTATTGATGAATTAATATGTATAATATATTATTGTGCGAATACTGTGAGGTTTAGATAATTTTGTTGTGAGAATATTATGAATCCATATTGTGATATGGATATGACATGCATGTGATTATATGTTTATTAAGTATAATTATAATTATATTTTGTGAGTTTATTGTGTTTATTGATTAATACAAATAATATATAATATTGTTGTATAAATATTGTGAGGTTTAGATAATTTTGTTGTGGAAATAATGGTGTAAATTTTGTGTCTTGCATTTTAAATGTTGTGATTATTATTTTTTAATGAATGAATATGTTTAGAAATATTTTGTTATGTTAAGATAATTTTGTTGAAATTAGAGGGATAAGACTAAGTATAATAAATAAATACAAAATTTTCAACTTAATAAATAAATAAGTATCAACAAGTTATAATATTGTTAAAATTACAACTTAGAGGGATAAAACTAAGTATAATAAATATATACAAATTTTTCAACTTAATAAATAACTAAGTATCAATTAGTTATAATATTGTGAAAATAAAAATTTAGATAGATAAGACTAAGTATAATAAATAAATACGTATATAGTAGCTTAATAAATCAATAAGTATCAATTAGTTATAATATTGTGAAAATAACAATTTAGATAGATAAGACTAAGTATAATAAATAAATACAAAATTTTCAACTTAATAAATAACTAAGTATCAATTAGTTATAATATTGTGAAAATAACAATTTAGATAGATAAGACTGAGTATAATAAATAAATACAAAATTTTCAACTTAATAAATAAATAAGTATCAACAAGTTATAATATTGTGAAAATTACAACTTAGAGGGATAAAACTAAGTATAATAAATAAATACAAAATTTTCAACTTAATAAATAACTAGGTATCAATTAATTATAATATTGTGAACTAAACAACTTAGAGGGATAAAACTAAGTATAATAAATAAATACAAATTTTTCAACTTAATAAATAACTAACTATCAATTAGTTATAATATTGGGAAAATAACAATTTAGATAGTTAAGACAAAGTATAATAAGTAAATACAAAATTTTCAACTTAATAAATAACTAAGTATCAATTAGTTATAATATTGTGAAAATAACAATTTAGAGGGATAAAACTAAGTATAATAACTAAATACAAAATTTTCAAACTTAATAAATAATTAAGTATCAATTAGTTATAATATCGTGAAAATAACAATTTAGATAGATAAGACTAAGTATAATAAATAAATACTTATATAGTAACTTAATAAATAAATAAGTATCAATTAGTTATAATATTGTGAACTAAACAACTTAGATAGATAAGACTAAGTATAATAAATAAATACACAATTTTCAACTTAATAAATAAATAAGTATTAAGAAGTTATAATATTGTGAAAATTACAACTTAGAGGGATAAAACTACGTATAATAAATAAATACAAAAATTTCAACTTAATAAATAACTAGGTATCAATTAGTTAGAATATTAAGAAAATAACAATTTAGAGGGATAAAACTAAGTATAATAACTAAATACAAAATTTTCAACTTAATAAATAACTAAGTATCAATTAGTTGTAATATTGTGAAAATAACAATTTAGATAGATAAGACTAATTATAATAAATAAATACTTATATAGTAACTTAATAAATAAATAAGTATCAATTAGTTATAATATTGTGAAAATAACAATTTAGATAGATAAGACTAAGTATAATAAATAAATACAAAATTCTCAACTTAATAAATAACTAGGTATCAATTAGTTATAATATTGTGAACTAAACAACTTAGAGGGATAAAACTAAGTATAATAAATAAATACAAAATTTTCAACTTAATAAATAACTAACTATCAATTAGTTATAATATTGGGAAAATAACAATTTAGATAGTTAAGACAAAGTATAATAAGTAAATACAAAATTTTCAACTTAATAAATAACTAAGTATCAATTAGTTATAATATTATGAAAATAATAATTTAGAGGGATAAAACTAAGTATAATAACTAAATACAAAAGTTTCAAACTTAATAAATAATTAAGTATCAATTAGTTATAATATCGTGAAAATAACAATTTAGATAGATAAGACTAAGTATAATAAATAAATACTTATATAGTAACTTAATAAATAAATAAGTATCAATTAGTTATAATATTGTGAACTAAACAACTTAGATAGATAAGACTAAGTATAATAAATAAATACACAATTTTCAACTTAATAAATAAATAAGTATTAAGAAGTTATAATATTGTGAAAATTACAATTTAGAGGGATAAAACTAAGTATAATAAATAAATACAAAAATTTCAACTTAATAAATAACTAGGTATCAGTTAGTTAGAATATTAAGAAAATAACAATTTAGATGGATAAAACTAAGTATAATAACTAAATACAAAATTTTCAACTTAATAAATAACTAAGTATCAATTAGTTATAATATTGTGAAAATAACAATTTAGATAGATAAGACTAATTATAATAAATAAATACTTATATAGTAACTTAATAAATAAATAAGTATCAATTAGTTATAATATTGTGAAAATAACAATTTAGATAGATAAGACTAAGTATAATAAATAAATACAAAATTTTCAACTTAATAAATAAATAAGTATCAACAAGTTATAATATTGTAAAAATTACAACTTAGAGGGATAAAATTAAGTATAATAAATAAATACAAAATTTTCAACTTAATAAATAACTAAGTATCAATTAGTTATAATATTGTGAAAATAACAATTTAGAGGGATAAAATTAAGCATAATAACTAAATATAAAATTTTCAACTTAATAAATAACTAAGTATCAGTTAGTTATAATATTGTGAAAATAACAATTTAGATAGATAAGACTAACTATAATAAATAAATACTTATATAGTAACTTAATAAATAAATAAGTATTAATTAGTCATAATATTGTGAAAATAACAACTTAGAGGGATAAAATTAAGTATAATAACTCGTTAAGATTATATAGCGGGGGAGAATGATCTCGAAGAAATGTCTGTCAAATTACTTGACTCTCAAAGTCTCTCTGGCCTTGAGAGTTGTAAAGGCGAAAAAGTTTGTGACAGTTAAGTAATTAGACTAAAATTTAGACATTTCTTCAAGATCATTCCCCCTCGTTGTGTACGTATGTCTGTAGGTGCACCAACATATTCTTTCATTTCTATCTAGTTCAACAATATAAGACATCCGAATATTTTCAACATTACTAATTCTAACATTTTTTTCCTTATATAAGATTCATATGGTTTTTGAATGAATATATGTGATATTGCATATCTAACCTTAGACCCGTTCAGGAATTAGTGCACATCTAAATGTGCACTAATTCCTGAATTGTTCAGTGTTGACAGTTTGGGATTATATCATCTGTATTGCACATTCTTGGTACTCATACTGAACACGTCTGGTATGAAGTTTCGGTGTCTTCCTCTACTGTTCTTCGGGTATACTGTTCATGTAACACCTCGTAATTTAATGTATTTTTATTGAATGATTATTTTAATTAATTTGAAAATTGGTTCTATTGTTTTAACATTATGGGAGTTTTATTTTATTATTTTATAATATTTTAAGTTGTGAAAATTATTTTTAATGTGCTCTCCTATTATTATTTACTGCTTTGACATTTGAATTGATCTTTAATTTAATTTTTTTTTAGTTTTAAAATTATTATTATTTTATTAAGCCTTTCACTGCGTTTAAGTTATTTTAATTAAATTTACTGTTTTGAAATAATTTTCGTTGGATCATTTTGTGACCCAAGATGTGAGGATTGGACCTTATTTCTTTTCCTTCATTTTTCTTTTCCCTTTTCTTTTTCTCTCTTTTTCTTTTCTTTCTTTTTCTTTTTCCCCATTTTCCCCTTCCCTCCCGTGCGGCCTACCCTCTTTCTCTCTCTCCTTTCTCTCCTTCGGCCGAACACCTCTCCCCACCCAACGCCGCCGTGCGCCGCTCATGGCCGGCACAGCCCCTTTTCCTCTCTTCCCCAACCGCCGGCGACCCCACCACCGTGTTTCAGCCCCTCCCTCGTCGGCAATAGCCCGTGCGCACCGCCTAAGCCGCATGGCGTTTTGAGCTCCAGCGCCGCCGTCCGGCCACCACCTCTTCACCACTTCATCCTCAGCATCCCAGCAATCCAAAGCACCTAATCCCGGCTCCAATCCGTCACCAGAGAAGCCCAACCAAACTCATCTCTGATTTGCCCCTTTTTGGCCTTCCACCACCGTTTCGGCCGCCACCATGGCTAACCGTCGATTCCATTAGCTTCACCACCTCCCATAGGCTCTACCCTATCAATTTCAAGTCTTCGTTTGACCCCGTTTGGATTTGGGTATACTGTGTATTTCAGCCACAGTGTTTTTACACTGTGGAGTTGCTGTTTTGGCGCTTCCAGCTCTCCCGTGATCCTCCAAAAATTATTATATAGCACTGTAAGTATTTTTCCAAACATCTTTTGAGATTTTAATATATTTTTGCGCTAACTCATTCAATATTACTGTGATTCGTTGGTTGTGCCGGACTGAGTCCAAGTAGTTATGGGGGTCGAATGGATTGAGGACGGAGTATTTGTGAGTTTGGTTTTATTGTAATTGGATTGGTCATTAGATATTGTTGTTAGTCTGGTACATTGCATGTGCACGCATGTTCATGTTTGTAAATTGAAAACTGGGTTTTCGTGTAATTGCATTCATGTTCATGTGTTCATTGAAAAACTGGATTTCTATCGGAAAAAGGAAAAGAGACTGTAGGGATGGTGGTATAGTCCCGCATGCGATTCCCGCCTACAGTGTACGCATAGGGATAGTGGTGTAGTTCTGCCTGCGATTCCCACCTACGGTGCACGCGGTAGGAATGGTGGTAAGTAGGGATGGTGGTAGAGTCCCTCCTGTGATTCCCGCCTACAATGCTCTAATGGGTTTTTGTATTGTGTGGAAAGGAACTGTAGGGATGGTGGTATAGTCCTGCCTGCGATTCCCGACTATGGTGTACGCGTAGGGATGATGGTAAGCAGAGATGGTGGTGTAGTCCCGCCTGCGATTCCCGCCTACGGTGCATGCTGTAGGAATGGTGGTAAGCAGGGATGGTGGTAAAGTCCTGCCTGTGATTCCTGCCTACAGTGCTCTAATGGGTTTTTGTGTTGTGTCGAAAGGAACTATAGGGATGGTGGTATAATTCCGCCTGCGATTCCCTCCTATGGTGTACGCGTAGGGATGGTGGTATAGTCCCGCTTGCAATTCCCACCTACGGTGCACGCGGTAGGGATGGTGGTAAGCAGAGAAGGGATGGTGGTAGAGTCCTGCCTGTGATTCCCGCCTACAGTGTCCGACAAATATTTTTGTGTAAATCATTTTCTGGGAAAATGACGGATTATGTTTTTGGGCCAAAAATGGAATTTTGGCGTGTGTTGGAAAATATTCATTTTTCGGGAAAAAATGATAGTTTGGATCTGGTACATAGTACATCATATGCACGCATGATTGGTAGCATTAATGCATGAGACTATACTTGTAAGTAGAGATTAATCTTTTGGTTGTGCAAATTATGCTTATGGATGGTTGACTTTGGGAGTGGTCATTAGGTTACTAAAGATTATTTAAAGGGGGAGAATGTAACACCCCGTAATTTAGTGTATTTTTATTGCATGATTATTTTAATTAATTTGAAAATTGGTTCTATTGTTTTAATATTATGGGAGTTTTATTTTATTATTTTATAATATTTTAAGTTGTGAAAATTATTTCTAATGTGCTCTCCTATTATTATTAACTGCTTTGACATTTAAATTGATCTTTAATTTAAATTTTTTTTTGAGTTCTAAAATTATTATTATTTTATTAAGCCTTTCACTGCGTTTAAGTTATTTTAACTAAATTTACAATTTTGAAATAATTTTCGTTGGATCATTTTGTGACCTAATATGTGAGGATTAGACCTCATTTTTTTTTCCTTCATTCTTCTTTTCTCTTTTCTTTTTCTCTCTTTTTCTTTTCTTTCTTTTTCTTTTTCTCCATTTTCCCCTTCCCTACTGCGCGGCCTACCCTCTCTCTCTCTCTCTCTCTCTCTCCTTTCTCTCCTTCGGCCGAACACCTCTCCCCACCCAGCGCCGCCGTGCGCTGCTCATGGCCGGAACCGCCCCTTTCCCTCTCTTCCCCAGCCGCCAGCAACCCCACCACCTTGATTTCATCCCCTCCCTCGCCGGCAATAGCCCGCCCGCATCGCCTAAGCCGCATGGCGTTTTGAGCTCCAGTGCCGCCGTCCGGCCACCTCCGGCCACCACCTCTTCACCACTTCATCCTCGGCATCCCAGCAACCCAAGCACCCAATCCCGGCTCCGATCCGTCACTGGAGAAGCCCAACCAAACTCATCTCCGATTTGCTCCTTTTTGGCCTTCCATCGCCGTTTCGGCCGCCACCCACGGCCAACCGTCGATTCCATTAGCTTCACCACCTCCCATAGGCCCTACTCTATCAATTTCAAGTCTTCGTTTGACCCCTTTTGGATTAGGGTATACTGTGTACTTCGGCCACAGTGTTTTTACACTGTGGAGTTGCTGTTTTGGCGCTTCCAGCTCTCCAGTGATCCTTCAAAAATTATTATATAGTGCTGTAAGTATTTTTCCAAACATCTTTTGAGATTTTAATGTATTTTTGCACTAACTCATTTAATATTACTATGATTAGTTAGTTGTGCCGGACTGAGTCCGAGGAGTTATGGGGGTCGGATGGATTGAGGACGGAGTATTTGTGAGTTTGGTTTTATTGTGATTGGATTGGTCATTGGATATTGTTGTTAGTCTGGTACATTGCGTGTGCACGCATGTTCATGTTTGTAAATTGAAAACTGGATTTTCGTGTAATTGCATTCATGTTCATGTGTTCATTGAAAAACTGGATTTCTATGGGAGAAAAGAAAAGAGACTGTAGGGATGGTGGTAAGTAGGGATGGTGGTATAGTCCTGCCTGCGATTCCCGCCTACGGTGTACGCGTAGGGATGGTGATGTAGTCCCGTCTGCAATTCCTGCTTACGGTGTACGTGTAGGGATGGTGGTGTAGTCCAGCCTGCAATTCTCTCCTACGGTGCACGCTGTAGGGATGGTGGTAAGCAGGAATGGTGGTAGAGTCCTGCCTGTGGTTCCTGCCTACAGTGCTCTAATGGGTTTCTGTATTGTGTGGAAAGAAACTGTAGGGATGGTGGTATGGTCCCGCTTGCGATTCCAGCCTACGGTGTACGCGTAGGAATGGTGGTAAGCAGGGATGGTGGTATAGTCTCATCTGCGATTTCTGCCTAAGGTGCACGCAGTAGGGATGGTGGTAAGCAGGGATGGTGGTAGAGTCCCGCCTGTGATTCCCGCCTACAGTGTTCGACAAATATTTTTGTGTAAATCATTTTCTAGGAAAATTACGGATTATGTTTTTGGGCCAAAAATGGGATTTTGGTGTGTGTTGAAAAATATTCATTTTTTGGAAAAAAAAAATGATATTTTAGATCTGGTACATAGTACATCATATGCATGCATGGTTGGTAGCATTAATGTATTTTGATCTTGGAGATTGTTTGGATTATTACTTACCTGCGGTACCACTTTATGGTACCGTAGATTTTGGTGCAGGTGAGGTTGTAGAGCTTGTGGGATCGGCTCCCTGGAGGAGGTGACATGTGGTTATTGTCAATTTGAATTATGGAAATTATTTCTCTCATGTATGTATTTGGCTTTTTATTGTATTTTTGGATAACTGTATAACTTTTCAACGAATATTTATTTTGGTTATTTTTGTATTTAAAATTCTGGAACTTAGTAGACTGATTTATCTTAACCGCTGCGACTCTTTGGTGCTCTGGATGCATGTTGCACACACTTGAGCACTTATTATTGGGATGTGTGACCCATGTTGTCATCATCCTGACGTCACGATTCCCGAGGTTTTTGTATGTGAGAGTCGAGGTGTCACAGTTCATAGGGTCACAATCAATCTTAATGAACATGTATACTTAGAGAACTATGGGGAGGTGCTGCCAAAATTTCTACTGACGTGGAAGGTAGTAGAGTGACAGAATATGTGCAATATGGATAATATAATCTCGAATGGGATAAGACCAACTACCTTATAAAAATTAACAGTGGCAATTAGAGCATTACATGCATGTGAATTTTCAATGTACATTAAGTGTTACTAATAGATAGAACTTTTTAGAAATAGACAAAAGTTGGATGCGTCTAGGCTATAGACTTGGAACGGATTACGCAGCCTATGCGCGTGGAGTAAGAACCTTCATTGATTTTGCTCGAGGCTCTGCTGATAGTCATGGTTACATTAAGTGTCCATGTCGAGGGTGTAAAAATTTGTATGCGATAGGGTTGGTTGAAGTTGAAACTCATATATTTGTGAACGGTATGGATCTGGGATATACCCGATGGGTATTATATGGTGAGCCGTATGCATAGTCAACAGATGCATTGTTCGATCATTCGAATTATTTACGAAATATAAATGATAATTATGAGCAGGATGAGATGGAGGAGATGCTGGGTGACATTGGAGCTGGGATGTTTATGGATGACGTAGACGACAATGGCTCAAGTGGTTGAGGGAGTGATTCTGAAAACTTTGCTGCAATGTGGGAAGATGCAAAGCGCGAGCTTTATCCAGGCTATACAAAACATTCCAAAATGTCGTTTATTGTGTGGTTGCTTCACATTAAGTTATTGTGTGGGATGTCAACGAAAGCAATAAACATGGGATTGTACTTTTTAACGAGGTGCTTCTCGATAGGTCTGCATTGCCAAAGAACTTTTATGAAGTGAAAATGTTGAGAAAGAGATTAGGGTTTGAGTACAAGTCAATACATGCATGTAAAAATGATTGTGTTTTGTTCTGGAAGGAGAACGGGGGGAAACAAGTATGTCCTGTATACGGAGAGTCAAGGTGGAAAGCCAAGAAAAATGTGCCGGTTAAGGTGTTGCAATATTTTCCCTTCAGACCTAGATTGCAAAGCCTATATATGTATAAAAAATAGCTGTTGATATGAGATGGCACGAGGAGAAAAGAGTTAAGAATGACGCATACATGAGGCACCTAGCTGACTCACTTGCATGGAAATCTTTCGATGATCAATACCCAGAGTTTGGGATAGAGAACGTGTGTCTGGAACTCACTACCGATGGATTCAACCCTTTTGGGAATATGAGTACAAGTTATAGCACTTGGACCATAGTGTTGATTCCGTACAATCTTCTGCCATGGAGATGCATGAAGGCACCAAACTTTTTGTTAACTTTACTTATTCCCGGCCTGCGATCACCTGGGAATGACATTGATGTATTTATCTAGCTGTTGATTAAAGAGTTGAAAGAGTTATGGGAAACAGGCGTCAGAAAGTATGATGCATCCACGTCGACAACTTTTCAGATGCATGCTGCAGTATTGTGGACCATAAATCACTTCCCGGCATATGGAAATCTTTCCTGTTGGAGTACTAAAGGGAAGTTAGCGTGTCCGTCATGTAATAAAGAAACTGCTAGTGAGTGGTTAACATATTCTCAAAAGTTGTGCTTTATGGGTCATCGACGTTATCTACCACCAAATCATGCATGGAGAAGCGAATGTGTTAAGTTTGATGGGAGAGCAAAGGACAGAATTTGACCAAATGAGTTGTCTGGAAAAGAGATAGTGGAACAACTGGTACATGTTAAAGCGAACAATTTTGGCAAAGGCTGGGGTAAGAATAAGAAAAAAAGAGGCGAAACAGAATTGAATTGGACAAAGCGTAATATTTTTTTGACTTGCCATATTGGTTGTCCTGCATGTTGCGACATAGTTTGGATGTAATGCACATAGAGAAGAATATATCTGATAATATACTGGGTACATTGATGAGCATTAATAAAAAGACAAAGGACACGATCAAGACGAGGAAAGATCTTGAGAGAATGGAAATTAAACATAATCTACATGTGTGAGTGGATGGCAATAGGGTGATCATGCTGCATGCATGTTTTACGATGACGAGGGAGGAGATGATGGATTTCTGCAAATGGTTGCAAGGTGTGAAGTTGCCAGATGGTTATGCCTCAAATATTGGTAGATGTGTGAGTCCTATTGACTGGAAAATTAGTGAATTGAAAAGTCATGACTGTCACGTTCTTTTGCAGAAGTTATTACCGATGGGAATTCTTGGGAAGTTGAGATCTAATGTACGTGTCGCCATAACTGAACTATGTTTGTTTTTTAAGGATTTGTACGCTCGAGTAGTAAATCAAGATATGTTGTAGAAAATGGAAGAAGACATTGCTATTATACTCTGTAAATTTGAACAGATTTTTCCACCATCATTTTTTGATGTCATCGTCCATTTAGCAATACACTTACCCCGGGAGGCATTATTGAGTAGACCGGTGCAGTTCCGTTGGATGTATCTAGTTAAAAGATATTTGGGTCGTTTAAAGCGCACTGTTGGGAATAAAATCAGAGCTGAGGGTTCAATAGCAGAAGCCTATATACACGATGAATGGTTAATGTTTTGCTCTCTATATCTTCGTGGTGTTGAGACACAATTTAATCGTCAAGAGTGAAATGCTGATCTTGAGGCTCCGCCTTCTCGTAAGCTATCAGTGTTTTCACAGAATGTATGATCCTTGGGTGCACAAACGGGTTACGATTTAATTGATAGAGAGTTGGGTAAAGTTCGTTGGTACGTGTTAAATAATTGCCAAGAGATTGATTGCTATCTCAGGTATGTTGTTGCATGCTTTGAGAAATTATAGTCAAATGTCATTTAATTATAAATTTTGTGCTCAAAATATTATTTTCTTTTGCACATATATACAGTGATCAGATGGATAAACTTAGGATGAAATGCGTAGAGAATATAGAGGCAAGACATGAGGAAGAATTTCCTGAATGGTTTGAACCTAGAACTACATTGTGATTATTTGATTTATAATGTTTTAATTCTGGGTTAATTTTAATACGTATATATTATTGAAATTGATAGATTTTGGAACAACGTGCTCATGATCCTAGATCAGTTTCTCCTGAATTGTATGCATTGGCCCGTGGTCCCTCTAATAGAATACTTCAATACACTGCATGCACAGTTCAAGGTTATAGATTCTATATTCTGGACCGTAAACCTAATAGAAAGACTCAAAACTGTGGTGTGTTGGTCGAGGGAAGTCATGGAACAGACGATATTGACTATTATGGTGTCATACGTGATATTATCGGATTGAAATATATGGGTAGATCTGTAACATATGTCTTTAAGTGTGATTGGTGGGATCTAGGCGGTGGTCGGGTTTCGATACATAAGGATAATAACTTTACGAGTGTCAATATGGCATCTAAATGGTACGAAGATGATCCATTCGTATTGGCCTGTCAAGCTACCCAAGTCTATTACTTGATTGATCCAATGAAAAGCGCTAATGAAGATAGTGGAGAGATAACTTGGTGAGTAGTACATAAATTTGTCCCTTGAAATATATATGAAGCAGGAACGAGTGCGGATTACGAGAATAGTGGATATGAATATGACACTCCGATAGTAGAGACTTATCAAGAAGATGGAGAGGGTATTAACTTATTTGTTGACCTCGGTACACTCAAGTTGCTCTCTTGTGTAGAGATGACGTCCCACCCTTCCTTCTTTACCCGTCCGTATTAAATGATCATTCAATTGAAGTAAGTGAAGAAGAAGAAGATGAAGAAAAATCCGCAGAGGAAGTGGATAAGGAGGACGAAGATGCTATTGAGGGAGATTCTGAAATAAGCATGAAAAATACATCCGAAAATGAAGAATAAAAGTACTAAATATTTTATTCATATAGGTGATTATAAAATATATAACTTTTCAATAATTTCTTCTACTTAATTTTCTTTATCATATTAATCATGCTTCAAGGATGCCGCCAAAATAACAACGAAGAAATTTGCCCCCTCCGCCTAGTCCAAATCCCGAACCTATTGAGGACTCCCCACCCAAGTGTTTCCCTCCTGAAGATCAAGTGCAGACGCAAGAGAACGACAACCAGTCGACACCTACTAGTAAGAAAATAACAACATAGTTAATTATATATCAATATTTTTATCTCAATAACTATATAACTATAATTATATTATATCTAATATTTGATGCATTCTCTCATCGCGGTCGTGGTTATACACGTGGCATTTCTCTTGAGAAATGCCTAAGGCATGGAAAACTCAAGGTCAACATTCCTGATAATTCCACTTGAGGCTTGGATGATAGTGCAGCAGCGCTTTCCTCCTATATTGGTACAGTTGTCCAAGCTTATGCTCCATTTTATGTGTGATCATGGCGAGATGTTTCACTCGAGATTAAGGAGCACATTTGGAGCCGTGTGCTGGTGAGTTTACGTTGAGAGTATATTTTTTATATACTAGATTAGTATATTATATTTTTGACGTAATTCGCTTATTAGGATGAATTCGACCTCGACTTTGGCCGTAGCGAGGATTTGAGAACTATGAATGGGTTGATGGCTATACTATTCCAATGTCACAATGGACGATGTCATGACCACTTCAAGAAGTTTGAGAGGTTGAAGAGGCTACGCAATCCCCTTTCCAGCAGATGAAGTTAGACGATTGGAGAAAGTGTTGTGATTTTTTCGCAACTCCAGATTATCAGGTATTCTAGATTAATAATATCTAATGATTATTTACATATATATTTGGGCTATATATTTTATGTATATATATTACAATTAACATTCTTAATTAATTTTGTAGCACTTAAGTTGTACGAATGCTAATAATAGATCAGCTTTGACTGTCCACCATCGTGCTGGTTCAAGATCATTCCACCGTCTTGCTGATAAAATGATAATTAATAATATTATAGAATTCATTTATTCTTTTTTTATGTTTTTATTTAAGTACTAATATTATCTTTTTAAAATTACTAATGTAGTTTTGTTAGAAACGTGACGATCCAGAAAACTTTTCCCTCATTCATGTCTATGCTGCTGCTTACACTAATGAGCGTAGTGAGTGGATGGATCCTGTCGCTGCAGCTAATTATGTAAGCGTTGTTATTTTTGTTAAATAAATTGTGCAACATGTGAAGAATTTATTTTTTATTTTGTATTTCTTTGAAGACGTTACTTATTGTGTTTCTTTCACTCAAGTGCTCGGGCCCAACTCTAGTATGACAAGAGGTTTGAGACGATCTTTCAAGCATTTTGGTTCATCCTCCTCATCCTTTTCGACTTCACAAATTAATAATCTTACTAAAGATTTGGAAGTTGCACGACGCGAGAATGAGTATATGAAATCGAGGCAGTAAGAGTTGGAATCCCTCTTAGAGCGACAATCTCATTTAGAGACGAGTTTGCAGGACCAACAGAGAGACAAGGAAAAAAGAATGTGCAATGAAGTCCAACAGCAAGTGCAGCGGGAGATCATGGTGCAAATGGAGCGTGTTATGTCATTGCAACAGAAACGGAGTGGATGAGGAAAGAAGAAATGAATTCTCTTAATTTAATTCGTGTATATAACTTTTATTATCTAATTTTATAACTTTTTAAGACATTATTAGTTGTAGAATATTTATGGTGTGTAATATGATACAATTAGTATGTTTCTTAATTTCTTAATTTTATGAAATTAGTATATTTTTGATCTGTACGTTCGAATGTAAAAAAAAAAATGTTGCAACAAGATTTCACGTTCGAACAAACGTTCAAACGTAATTACACGATTTGAAGATTAACGTTCGATGAAACCTCCGAACATACCATGTTCATTCGAACACTTCTTCTTTAAAATCGAACACATGTCCGAACGATATACTCGTTACGTTTGAGCGGTGTTTTCCCATAACGTTCGAACAAAAATTTGAACGTTTAATGCGTTCGGAAGTATAAATGTCCGAACGCAAATATTATACATTTGAACTATAATCAATCAACGAACGTCAACTTCTGTCATTCGAACGTAAGTTGCTCGGGTTGGTGTTCGGACGTAAAAAATTACATCCGAACATTACTTTCTATGACAGTTTTCAACCGTCACAAAAAACTATAACGTTCAAACGTCACTCCAAACGGAACAACTCCAACCGTCACTAAAAATACTTTTAGTGATGGTTCAACAGTAAAGTGTCACTAAATGTAGTCTGTGACGCACATTAGGTGACGATCGTGGTGACGATTTCAAACCGTCACCAAATGTCTTTAGTGACATTTCTCTGGTTTTTGCTAACTGTTTCCTCTGTCACAAAAGGCAAATTGTGTTGTAGTGGAAGTCTATTAACTGTATTTTTATATTGTTACGTAGGATAAAAAAGACTCATTCCTCAATTAGTACTGCTCAAACTATGCTAATTCAACTTATTTTGCTTTCTCTGAGCCCCAAGCAATAAGTTAGATGATGAAGATGTTGGTATAACCGTATAAGTCAAGAATATTGGTGTGTGCAAGGGTGCATGGTCTAAAGACTACGAGAAAATTTCCTGCTTATCATATTAGACTACATGATCAATTAATTAAGGATACTACTAGCGTACCGCTGGCGTACCCGCTAATGTATTTAAAACTTTTTTTTTTCTTCTATTTTCTTTTTAATATTTTTTTAATATCCTTAATCATTAAAAAAAACCATTAAGAAAAAATAAAAAAATACACATCTTCACTAATAGTTACTTCCTTAACTATTAAATAAAAAAAATAAATTAAAAATTAAAATAATCAAGCGGTAAGTTTGAGCAGTGAGTTTGAGGGGCTCCACTAGCATTTTCCATTAATTGAAATGGTTATTTCCTTTTTGTGAATAAGATATGTTTGGATTTTATATATTAACTATATCATTTCGGCTTATAAATTTATAGTACTGTTATATAACCCACATCTTACATAGATTCCAATAACTTATGAATCAGAGTATATGAAAATGCCAACCTGGCAAGTTTACTTGTTCCATCACAAATAGATTGGGTGATGCCAAATATTAGCCAACAGGCTTAACCTTACTTTAGCCCAAAACAATGGGCTTACCATTTTAACATGCTGTCAAAGCCCAATAAAGTTAAGGAGAAGCGGGAGGGTAGACAATAATTCAATAAAATCACTTGAGGTAACATATATGCCAATATACACTTCAGGCAACGTACAAAACATTCTGACCAATATAAAATTACCGGAATTTTAGCCATTCAAAACCCATCCCATCCATTTCATTGTATGTGTTGAAACAAAGCCCTTGTAAAATGGTACTTCCTTGTGTTAATGCAAATATGCTCGAGATTTTGGAGGATTTTGGTTTCTTGGGACCAAGTCTGTTAATCTGAACAAAATGCAATAGATTCCAATGCAAAATGAATTCATTGGAGATGTGTGTGTGTTGGATATGATTCATTTTCCATAGAACAAAGTGATCTTTTTACTAAATTAGACTTAATCTTGCTACTCCTTTCAGAACCCAAGTCAGTCTATGGAGTGCAATAAGACAAGCAGAATTCAATTTCCTTTCAGATTACTTTCAGCCATCAACTATATGTATGTGCATTATCATTCAATTTTAAGCAATGTGCTGCACTAGTTATCATTTTACAACAGTTATTGGAGTTTTTCTTTTGTTGCTAAATTAGTGGACTCATTAATTGAAACCGGATAGTTCTAGATACAAAACTCTAATACGAAAAAGAGATACAAAACTCTGCCTATTGCTGCCTTGGACTCGATATCTGGACTGAGACTCTAGTTGTAAATGCCATCACTGTTGTAACATCCTGTATTTTAGTGTATTTTTAATGAAGGATTATTTTAATTAATTTAAAAATTGATTCTCTGTTTTAAAATTTTGGGGGTTTATTATATTATTTTTATAATATTTTTAAGTTGTGAAAATTATTTTTAATGGATTTTCTTAATATTATTTATTGTTTTCCATTTAAATTGATCTTTAATTTAAATTGGTTTGTTTTTTAGTTTTAAAATTATTATTGTTTTAATTAAACATTTCACTGCGTTTGGATTATTTTATTTAGCTAGTAATTTTAAAATCTTTTTCGTTGGATCACTTTTGTGACCCAAGATATGAGGGATGGACTTCATTTCTTTTCCTTTCTCTTTCTTTTCTTTTTCTTCTTTTCTTTCTTCCCGTTAGGTTTATTCCCGCGTAGCCTCTCTCTCTCTCTCGTTTCCTTCTGTCTCCCCGTGCGTTTCAGCCTTCAGCTCCTCGCTCTGCCGCTGACCGTCAGTGGTCCTCACCGTCTGCGCCGGTCGACTCCTCAGCTGCCGGCGGCTCAGCCCCTTCATTTCCAGGCCGACTAACGCAGTCGTTAGCCCTTGCGAGCAGTGTGAAGCCGCGGGCTTCTCTTCATCCCACTGCCGCCGTCTGGCCACCATTGGTCACTATTTCTTCACCACTTCATCACCGGCCCCTTGCTGTCCTAACCGACCCAGTTTCGGCTCCGATCCGTCGCCGGAGCCACCTCCACGAGCTCAACTTAGTTTTGGCCTTTCTGGCTTTCCACCGCCGTTTCGACCGCCACCCACGGCCAACCATCACTTTCACTAACTTCACCACTTTCCATAGGCCCTACACTACTGTTCCCTAGCTTTCGTTTGGCCCTGTGTGAATTTGGGTATACTATGTATTTCAGCCACAGTGTTTTTACACTGTGGAGTTGCTGTTTTGGTGCTTCCAGCTCCTCCGTGATCCTCCCAAATTTATTTTATAGCACTGTAAGTATTTCTCCAAACAAACTTTGAGATTTAAATATATTTTTGCACTAACATATTTCATTGTGTTCTGGTTGGTTTCAGGACTAAATCCGAGGAGAATTTGGGGGTGGATGGATTTGAGGACGGAGTATTTCTGTGATTGGTTATATTGTGATTTGGTTGGTTCTTGGATATTGTTGTTGTGGTTTGGTACATTGCATATTGCACGCATGTTCATGTTTGTAAATTGAAAACTGAGTTTTTGTGTAATTGCATTCATGATCATGTGGATATTTTGAAAATTGGGTTTTCATGTGAAATGGATTTTTGGGTGTGTGTGTATCACGACCCCAAGCCGAGATGGGGCATTATCTCAGTGGAGCTCCTCTGGTCACTCGGGAGCAGAATATACTGAGTGACGTCCCCTGGGTTGTCGCTAGGTGACAACGGGATCAGACGAGTTACGTACCGACTCCATGGCCCTTCTGCTGGCGGGGGCTACAAGATGCCTGGTCATGAATGCATTAGGTGCGAAACTTGGCATCGCTCGTTATGCAGCCAAGACGTGCGGATGGTCGCTAGGGGAGACCATGGTGCATATAGATTAATGGATAAATGGATAAATGGTTGTTTTCTAGGAAAATAGCATGAGTTGGATATGTTTATGCGTGTCATTTTTTGAGAAAATGATGGTTAATGTTTTGGGCCATTTTCTGAAAAAATTGTGGAAATGTTTTGATGGAAATATTTTGGGCCAAATGGGATTTTTGGCGTGTGTTGGATTTCATGCATATTGCATCATATGCATGCATGGTTAGTTGTTTTAATGTATTTTTATCTTAGGATTGGTTGGGTTATAACTTACCTGCGGTACCATTTAATGATACTGCAGATTATGTTGATGTTGATGCAGATGCTGAGCCTGAGGATTTGGCTCCGCCGGAGGAGTGATCTGGGATCACTCGTGTTATGTTCTATTTTCAGACTTGTATTATTTTATGGGACTTTGGCTTTTGTTTTAAGAGGTTTGTATTTGGTTATTTGTATTTAACTAAAATTTTGGTACTATTGACTTATTTATTATTATCCGCTGCGTATTTATTGTGCACTGTTTATTTGTTGCACACACTTGACACTTGACACTTGTCGTTGGGATGCGTGACCGTGTCGTCATCATCCTGATGTCACGATTCCCAAGACTTTTTGTACGTGGGAGTCGAGGCTTCACAACTGGTATCAGAGCAGTTCGTCTCTGGGCAAAGCCACATGTCCCTTAGGTGAAGTACCAGAAATTTTTAATTATGATTTAAAATTATTTTGGTTTGAAGTATGGTATTTTTAATGGTTTCAATTTATTTTGTTGTTGTTATCTTTGATTGGTTTTATTCTATTCTATTTTATTTTATGTTGTTTCATTTTATTTTATTTAGGTGTTGCTTTTGCTCTTATTTAAATTTTGTCCGGAGAGTTAAGTGGGGTTGAAGGTGATGCTTTGCCAGGAAAATAGTTAGACCAAGGAGGTCGCCTAATGTAACATACGGGTCCAAATTTAGGATTTAAAAGTAATATTATATTTTTATTTTTATTTTATTTTATTTTTAATTACTTCTTTATCTTATTTCTTTATTTTATCTTATTTATTTCCTTTACCCTTTTAGGAATTATCCGTTAGTTTTGTGATATGTTAGTTTCCTAGTTTAATTACAACTCGGCTTGAACCAAGTTCCTAAAATCACACCCGTGTATTTAAGCTGCCAAGGAGTCACTCCTCCCCCTCCCCATTAGCCATAAAAGCCCCGATCCTCTCTGTGCTAAATACAGAAAAATACCTAAATCAAGAACCAAGGTTCACGTGAGCCTTACCTCTGCCCAACCCTCACCGACCACCATAGGACGTCGGAGCACCACCGTCGGCACCAGAAATTGCCGGCCAACACAGCCCCGTCGCACCTTCTCCCTCAGGTAAACCACTGACGTCGCACTCACCTATTCTCTCTCTCGGTGTTTCCGTTCCAAACTCCATCTCTCTAAACTCTCTCTCTCTCTCTCTCTCTCTCTCTCTCTCTCTCTCTCCCGGCGTCGCACCACCATAGGAATCCTCCAGTTGCACCGCCGGTCACCTCCAGCCACCTTGAGTCGCCACGCATCCATCTCTCTCTCTCGGTGAGCCCCTGTTTCGCACGGCACTATCGCCACACACACACACACTTCTCACAGAAGGCTCTCGGCCTTGAGATTTGATGTAGGCTCGGGCCTGAGGCCCATTCGGCCTAGTAGTTTTGTGCTAGGCCGAACCTTTGCCAGCACTTTGACGTAATAGGATCAATCCTGTAGGTTCACAGATAACATGTAGGCGCTGTTGAGGCTCATATTGTAATGAAATTTCCAGATTTAATTTCATGTACTTTTTATCGGCAGATCTTTATTAAGAATTGATTATACTGAGTTAGTTGTTCTAGATTATCATATATTTACAAGTCTTCGATTATTTTGCTTGAAATCAAGATAATTAATATGTTAAATTACAATTTTATATTTAAACACATTTTGAACCACGGCACGTTTATTTAGAAAATTAGTAACGTTCCATACCTCGAATAGGTGACGCGCTACAAGTTAAGTAACCGTCATCACCTTTTAGTTAAGAATTCTTAGAAACCATTCGTTTAATCCCTAGGAAAAGGTCAAGAAAGAACTTATTATCTTGGTGGGCTTAAGGATAAAACCCATAATATTGTGAGGATCTTAGCTAAAAGCAAAGTGGGCTTAAGCATAAAAGCTAAAGGATCCAACTCATGAAGGCGAAATCTAGAATGGGCCTAAGGAGAAGCCCAAAATAGAGGCCCAAGTTGCCCAAATACTAAATGGACCAAGGCCCAATAGGAAGCCCAACAACTAGGCCCAAATTCGAATGGGCCAAGGCAAATGAAAGGCCACTAACCAAGCCCAAACCTGAACGGGCCAAGGCCCAATATGAATCCCAAAGACTAGGCCCAACTAAATGAACTAAGGCCTAAATTAAAAAGCCCAATGGAAAGCCCATCCCCAGCCTACAAAGGGCCAAAGTTGCCCAACTTGGAGACATAGTTTAGAAAACTTGCACATCACCCTTTGTCTTAGGAATTCAACACCTTGTGCATCTCACAAGACTAATGAAAGCAAAGGATTAAATGAGGTCTGTGGACTGTATAGTAGGATTAAGATTAACCCATCCCGGCCAAGTGAGTCCATTTGCCTTGACTTGGAAGTCTATTCGCTATATATTACATAATGGCTTATTGTTACGTAGGATCAAAAAGATTCATTCCTCAATTATTCCTCAAACTATGCTAACTCAACTTATTTTGCTCTCTCTCTGAGCCCCAAGCAATAAGTTAGATGATGAAGATGTTGGTATAACCGTATAAGTCAAGGATGGTGTGTGCAAAGGGTGCATGGTCCAAAGACTGCGAGAAAATTTCCTGCTTATCATATTAGACTACATCAATTAATTAAGGATACTACTAGCGTAACTGTTGGGCAGCCCGCTAGTATATATATTTTATACTTTTCTTTCTTCTTCGATTTTTTTTCAATATTTTTTTAACATTCTTAATCATTAAGAAAAAATAAAAAAATATACATCTTCACTAATAGTACTTTCTTAACTATTAAGTAAAAAATAATTAAATAAAAATAATTAAAATAATCAAGCGTAAGTTTGAGCTGTAAGTTTGAACCGTAAGTTTGAAGGGCTCAACTAGCATTTTTTATTAATTAAAATGGTTATTTCCTTTTTGTGAATAAGATATGTTTGGATTTTATATGTCAACTACATAATTTAGGCTTATATATTTACACTGTTATATAACCCACATCTTGCATACATTCCAATAACTCATGAATCAGAGTATATGAAAATGCCAACCTCTCAAGTTTACTTGTTCCGTCACAAATAGATAGGGTGATGCCAAATATTAGCCAACAGGCTCAACCTTACTTTAGCCCAAAACGATGGGCTTACCATTTTAACATGCTGTCAAAGCCCAATAAAGATAAAGAGAAGCGGAGATGGTAGAGAATAATTCAATAAAATCACTTCACGTAACATATATGTCAATATATACACTTCAGGCAACGTACAAAAACCCCACCTGGCCTATAGTATTCTCTCTCTTTTTTGTTAGTGGAATGAGAGGTGAAGTGGGTCGCTCTGCACCCAAGGATGTTTCTAATGGAATTTGGTGGAAGGGCAGGGCAGACAGTCAGTGGTGACTGGGTAATTTTTGTTAGAACCTGGCGGTCCAGGGTGGTGAAAGTTGATGCAGGGAGGACTTTCTCCAATACGTAAGTCCTATGGTGGTAGAAACGCTGTAGAGGAGGTGGAAACAATGGAGAATCTGGAGGCTCAATGGGAAAAACTTCGACTAACAGAGGAGGAGAAGCTCTGTCTGGAATTAGACGATGAAGTACCAGATGTGTTAAAGAACAAAGGAGAGCGAAGTTTGGTGGGGAAGCTATGGATGGAGAGGAAAATCAGCTCTAGGATTCTTGAATCCACGATGGCTAAAATTTGGAAACTCAATAGAGTAGCATCATTTCATGAGGTGGGGATGAACGTATATGTTATTACTTTTGCAAGCCAGGCAGATAAATAGAGAGTGTGAGGAAGGAAACCATGGCTTTTTGACAATCAGATAATGGTGCTCAAACTATTTGATGGCTTTACTCCTCCATCGTTGATGTGCTTCAATCATGTGGAGTTATGGGTGCACATGTATAACTTACCCTTAGCTGTTATGACAAAAGAGAAAGGAGAGCAAGTGGGGAACACGGTGGGAAAGGTGGTGGAGGTTGATGTACAAGGAGATGGAAGTGGATGGGGAAGTTTTCTGAGGGTTCACATTGAAATGGACTTAACAAGGCCTCTAGCGAGGGGTAGAACAATTTCAGCTCAAGGTAGAAGCATGTGGATTCCCTTCAGGTATGAAAAATTGCCTTTCCTATGCTTTTCCTGTGGTAGAATAATTCATGGTCATGATGGTTGCCAAAAAAAAAAAAGAGCTGAGAGAGGGAAGTGGTGGGAGTGATGAGCAGTTTGGGGCTTGGTTAAGGGTAAGTCTAGTGGGGAAAAAGAGGAGTGGTCCGGGTGTTAATGGGGGCTTTAGAAGAGAGGGGTGGAGAAATGAGGGGGAGGAAGAGATAGCATCCAATCAAGTGGGGGAGCAAGGAGGTAACAAGAGATGGGGAGATAATGGCTCAGGTGACAAGCTATGTTAACATGGGGTTGGAGTAGCCTGTAGAGACTGGAGGTGATGTAGGTGGGAGGGAAACACCTTTCAAGCCATTAGATGAGTCTGAAGGGCATAATAAAAAATCTATTAATGTGGCGTGTGAGGCCATACCTGAGAGTGAAGTATTTATCAATGAACCTGAAACATTGGGAGGGGAGGAGGTCTTAAGGAATCTGAGGAAGAGAGAAAAGACTTGGAAAAGAAGGGCTCAAAGTGTGGTTCATGAAGGTTTGATGTTATCTCAAACTAAAGATACAAAGAGGCTTTGTGAGGTGGGTAAGTCAAAAGGAAAAAAGGCAGTACAAAAAAAGAAACAAAAGACTCAGAGAGAATGTGAGGTTACTGTTGTTCAGGAAGGATTGGTGGAGGTTGTTGAACAACCTCGCCAAATATTATGAAAATATTGAGTCGGAACTGCAAAGGGCTTGGCAACCCTCGGACAGTTCAAGACCTCTGCACATTAGTAGAGGAGAAGATGCCAAGTGTGGTTTTTGTAATGGAAGGGTGGGCTGGTTTTGGGGTGGAACTGAATGGAAGAGGGGGTGGGCTGGTTTTGTTTTGGAAAGAGAAAGGTATGGTGGAAATCCTAAACTTTACACAAAGACACATTAGTGCTTGGATCTGTGATAACCAAGGGAAGCATCAATGGCTTTTCACAGGTTTCTATGGCCACCTTGAGGCTAGTAAGAGACAAAAGGCTTGGCACCTGTTAAAGTCTATAAAACCATAAGGGTATAGGGGTTGGTGTGTCATGGGGGATTTTAATGAGATAATTACAAATGATAAGAAGGAAGGGGGGAGGCCTAGGGGGTAAAACCTTATGAAAAGTTTCAGAAATGCTTTGGAAGAGGGTGGTTTGTTAGACCTAGGATGGAAATGGGACAAGTTCACGTGGAGCAATAGACATGGGGATGACACATTCACAAAAGAAAGGTTGGATAGAGTGGTTGCAAACAAGAGATGGATTGAAGCACAAAAGGAAATCAATGTAGAGATTTTAGTAGCTAGTAGCTCTGATCATAGACCTGTTTTACTAAGCTTCTCTCAAACAAACAAGTCCTTTTTTTAGAGCCACAAAACATTCAAGTATGAAGCTTGGTGGGCCTCAGAAACAGAATGTGAGAAGGTAGTTAAGGAAGGGTGGCACCAACCTTTAAGGGAGAGGGGACCCTCTGAGATACTAAAAGGGTCAATAAGAAGCTGTACTAAGGGTTTGAAGAGGTGGAGTAGAGCACTAAAAAGGAATATGAATCAAGAAATCACTGCTAAAACTGAGGTGTTAAAGACACTACAGTTAGATGAAGGCAGCCACAATATAAGGGAAATTAGAGAGGTTCAAAAGGAGTTGGAAGGTCTGCTGGATAAAGAGGACCTAAAGTGGAAGCAGAAAGCCAAAAAGAACTGGTACAAGCATGGATATAGGAACACAAAGTATTTCCATGCCTGTGCTAGTCAGAGGAGGAGAAAAAAATGAATTACTCAGATTCACAATGAGCAAGGTAGGCTGCTGCCCAACAGGGATGATATAGAAGGGGCCTTTAATAAGTATTTTAAGAAGCTATTTCTGTTGACCTGCCCAACACAAGAAAACCTATTTGATTGTTTAAAAGCAGTGGAGCCTAGAGTCACTGAGGAGATGAATGAACACTTATCTCAGTTTTTACCAGTGAAGAAGTTGAAAGAGCCATCAAACAAATGGCTCCCTTAAAAGCACCTGGACCTGATGACTTAAGTGCCTGTTTTTATCATAAGCATTGGCAGGTGGTGGGGGAAAATGTCTGTGAAGCTGTGTTATCTTTTCTGAATGGGGGTGTTTTAGATGAGATGCTGAATTATAATCCCATTGCCCTCATCCCTAAGGTAAAAAACCCCTCTGTGATGAGTGAATACAGGCCTATCGCTTGTGCAATGTGGTGTACAAGATTGCCTCAAAAGTTATTGCTAACAGATTAAAGAAGATTTCAGATGTGATAATTTATCCTTCTTAGAGTGCATTCATTCCAGGTAGACTGATTTCTGACAACATCATGGTTGCATATGAGGCCCTTCATGCTATGAAGACTAGGCATAAAGGAAAGGTTGGTTCAATGGCCATCAAATTGGATATGTCAAAAGCATATGACAAAATCGAGTGGTGCTTTCTTGAGGCCATGATGAAGCAGTCGGGTTTTTGTGAAAAATGGAGCAGGCTGATTATGTGTTGTGTCTCAACAGTGTCTTACTTAGTCCTTTTAAATGGTAGACCTGGAAGAATATTTAAGCCAACAAGGGGCCTTAGGCAAGAGGACCCTATTACCCCTTACCTTTTTATCTTATGTGCAAAAGGATTAAGTGCTCTTCTTAATCTCTCTGATGAAAGGGGCTTGACAAAAGGAGTTACTTTGGCAAGAAGGGGTACCAAGATCAATCATCTGCTCTTTGCAAATGATTGTGTCTTGTTTGGGAGGGCCAAATGTGAGGAATCAATGAAGCTAATGGAGGTGCTAAAGGTCTATGAAAGAGCCTCGGGTCAGTTATTGAACAAAGAGTAAACTTCCATTTTCTTTACTTCAAATACAGAGGCAGTAGACAGAGATATGATTATGAGATAAGGGGGATCTGTAGTATGTGGCAGCTCTGAGAAATATCTTGGTCTTCCATCAGTTATAGGAAGGTCAAGATATAACACCTTCAAGTGTATTATAAGGACAGGATTTGGCAAAAAATCTACTACTAGAAAAATAAATTTTTATCTATTCCAAGAAGAGATATATTGATAAAAGCAGTTTTGCAAGCAGTACCTACATACACAATGGGTGTCTTCAAGCTCCCAAAGATCTTATGTACTAAGATAAATAGTTTGTTTTCAAAATTCTGGTGGGGCAGTGCAGAAGGGGAGAAGAAAATCCAGTGGCAGAGCTGGGAAAGATTAGGGAAACACTTGATTTAAGAAAGGTTATGGTAAACCTTTCTTGATAGTCAGCATGATTACAAGCCACGGCCTAAGTAAGAAAGGTTATGGTAAACACTTGATTTAAGAGTTCTATAGGAATTGAAGACATGGAAGTTATGAAGTTTCAAGTTTTGGCAAAAAATTAGCAAAGAGTACAAGTTAAAAGTATTACGTGGTTAAGTGTATGGTTTTAGTGACTATTAAAGTTCTAACTTTATCTTATTTCAGCCACCTCACCTTCGTAACTCAAGAAGTTCGTAAGTTTCTTTCTAACTTGCTCTTGGATAATGTTTATATGACTTTGTTTAAATGCCGCATTCATTTTACTACAAATGCTATTTGTCATGAAAGGCTTGATATTACCTTATGGGCATTTAGTCATTACATGACATGTGTTGGTTATTATGCATTTTTGCATAAACAAGTATTCTATATCATGATGCATAAAAATATGACATTTTAAATGACATTTGATACTTGTACAAAGAACAACACATGTCACGCGTGTGTTTTGTCATGAGCATAACATGAAAAACATTTTATCACGACCCAATGCTAGGATGGGGGAATATCTTTGTGGAACACCTTTGTCTACTCTGAAGTGATTAAAAATAGAGTGATAACCCCTGGGTTGATGAAGAACACTCAACAAACTTTGATTGGTTCCTCTGTAAAGGATTTTAGGGCATTGTTGAATTATGGCACTTAACACTGGTGGCTGCCCATGTTATGAAATGTTATGGTCAATGCATTGAAATTTATCTGCGCGGCTCTAATAATGTTATCTCAACTAAAAGTTGAGTTATCATAACTAGCAAGTACTCACGTGCCAAAAAAAAAAAGAAAAAAAAAGGGAGATTCGTGATGATATCATATGTTAAGAAATATTTTTTTACAAAAAACAAAAAAAATAGAGAGAATTGAATTGAAGAAAAGTGAAAATGTATAAAATGTTCTCTGTAAGAAAATTTATATTTTCTTAAAGATGTTGAGGAATATGGATGGAAACAAATATGACCCTTTTCTATGCCTCTCATGAATCCATCACAAGTTTATTATCTATCATGTTTATATTATCTTTTTGTACGTTAGTTGTTAACTTACTGAGATTTGAAGGAATCTCACTATATTAGTTTCAACTACCATTCCATTCATGACCCATTAAAGGTGATGAATGCAAACCCCAGACTAAGGATGATTGAGGAGGAGTTAGACCAAGACCGCCAGTTGGAGTTAATTATGATGTTCCTAGAGATGGTCTTGCAAGCCATTCAACGCATCCGGGTGATGCTTTGAATATGTTCCATTTTAAGACCCCTTTAACCACGACCTGAATAAGATGTGTTCTTCACTTGTTTTTGTGTTATGTACACGCCTCATATTACATACATTTAAATGATGCGTGAATGAGTTTTTTTATAATGAAGTTATAGTTTTAAGTTATTCTAGTATGAAAATTTTACAAGTCACCTTTTCACTGCGATTATTACATTTTACTAGATGAATTTATAGAATACATTGTATATTATCTGTCATGAACGAGGAAATGTGATCGTGTGGTACATGTCCTGATACTCCAAGTCGCTGTTATAAAACTTGAGTAACAATCAATGGGTGACCGTATGCTCCGGCGATTCAAGGCGATTTTGTGAAACTGTCTATAACTGCTTTTCATCGTGGTTCTAGTGGTTTCTTCTCTCTGTGCATGAGAGTGTCTTTCTCTCTTAATGAGAGTCTCTTATAATTGAAGTACTTGGGTTTGAGTTTCAGTTCGTGATTCACAATTGTTTGTTGCTTAGTCATTGATTTTTCATCACAACGTTGGAAGATATTTCTAAGAAGTGGAAGGAATTGTCCTTATCTGAACATGAGAAAACAACAGTTAATTTATCTGATCGTTGGGACTTGAACAAAAAATTTGTAACGGATCAATGTTTCCTTTTCAAACTTCTGACTGGGAAGTTTTCCAATAAAGAGGCCTTCAAGATAATGATGCAGAATTTACGGCGTCCCTCTAATGGGTTCAGAGTTTATGATATGGGTGATAATTTATTCTTGGGTTCCTTTGCAAAACAGGGAGAGAAGGAGCGTATTATGAATAATGGTCCTTGGATGTTCAGTAACAGTTTGGTGGTATTAGCAGAGTATGATGGTTTGTTACAGATCTCTAAGATCCCTCTACTCATGGCTTCTTTCTGGGTACCTTTCTATGATCTTCCAATGGATGGGATGAATGCGAGAGCAGTAAGGAAGAGTGCGAAGACTTTGGGGCCAGTTGAGGATATCGATTTAAAGCAGTCTCAGCCAGGGTGGGGAGAATTTGAACGGATAAGGATCTCACTGGATATTCATCAACCTTTACAGCGTGGTAAGAGAGTTTCTATGGGAAGCCAAGATTTCGTATGGATCCATTTTGAATATGAGAGGCTACCACAGTTTTGCTACTACTGTGGTTTACTTGGGCATGGTGATCGTGACTGTTTGCTATGGAATAAAAATAAGGAAAAGTTTGAAGCTAAAGGATTTCCATATGGCCCTTGGTTACTGGTTGGAGGGGCATTAATTCGTAGTAGACCTAGAGGTGAATTTAATCACCATGCCCAATAAAAACAACTTAAACCACTACCTAATTACTGAAAAGGGTCTACTAGGCATGGGGTCCACTTTTTAGAAAATTAATTGAACAATTGAAGAAAGAATGGCCATAATAATTGCGAGGGAGAGATGGAGATTGCCGAATGTACATACAAACAATAGCCGAGAGGGACGTTGGCACAGAATTTGTTCTTCTTCGGTAGAGAAAAAATAAAACCAGGTAAAAAAATCATCTGGAAAAACCAGCTCACTTTTAGAGCTGCAACCCAAAAGTCTTCAAGGGAGAAAAATATGGAGCAGACCTTCAAGCCCGATGGTGTCTAGACTCTAGAGGGGCCTGGTACCTCCGCTGTCTTTTTTTTTTTTTTTTCCTGTTTCCTCAAGTCCAGTGATTTTGTTTGTTTACTGGGTTTCTGATTTCATTTGTTATGGATCTGTTGTTGTTGGAGGATTTGTTGGGGGCTTTCTGGGTTTTCATTTGTTGGGGTATTTGTTGTCTTCAATAGATTTTTTCTTGTCTATAGATCTCGTGTTTGGTCGATGAGAGTTCCAAAAAATAACAGAACTTATTGGCTGAATGATCTAAAAATGTATAAGCTTAATCTATCATGCAACTTGCTTTTCTTGGTTGGATTGGGAATTTTCATATGTAGAAAATGAGTACAAACAAGGTCCTCTGCCGATGAAGAAGAAAGAGTACGCTAATTTTGGGGCTGGTTGGTCGGGTGAGCAGTGCTATGTAGGGAACAACATAGGAAAACTAATTTCTGCTTCTGCTCCTCTTTCCGGCCTTGAGCTTCAAGAACCATGTCCATGGCCATGAGCTAGGTCGTTCCAAACCTACTATGTCATGGGTCTCTCTGGGCATAACCCATGGCCATGGATGTGGCTTTCTCATGCCAAAGACTAAGGTCAAATCATGGGTCTCCCATGAGTCTCCCGCGAGATTCCCGGGTCTCTAGCCATGGGTCTCCTCGGCTTTGAGGGCCAAGGCCCAACCATGATTCTCAATGGCAAGACATGATCACCATGTCTCATGGGTCTTGGTATCTTTTTATAGTTAGATATTGACCGACTTTGCAAAGTCCAATATGAGGACTTTGCAAAAATTTGCTCTGACGTTGAAATTTGAGTTCCTTTAGCCTGTTGTGTCATGATCCCTCTAAGGTTTAAATTTATATAAAGTAGAACCATGATGTCGTGCACTTAATTAAATAATCATGGCTGCTCTAAACTTGTGTGTCGAATAGCAGGGATTGGTATATAAGCAAACATAATGGTTAATGGTATATTGTTCTACTCAATATTTATTGGAATTTTAAACATTTATATAGAACATAGCAACTCCATATTTGTACATCACACTAATGGTTAATGATTTTTCTTTTTCATCAATATTTGCTGCAAATAGTTCTTCATGACCCAAACAAATATCCGTGAATTCTTTAAATTAGGATGCGGAGCACGAATTCTTTGTGAGAAAGATATGGTAGATCAGTTTATGCAAATTTTAAAAGCTAGAAAGATTTCAAGTGGATTTCTTGATTATATTTATAGTTCTTGAAATAGCATGCAACTTTGTTAGTATAAATATTAGACGTGATGTTGAAATTTTAGAAGTTCGGAACACTTTTGTATTCTTTCTTCTATAATGTTTCGTCTTATCTTTTCTATATATTATAATTTTGCGTTACGAGTTAGAGATGATGATAGCCAATTTTTGGTGGGGAAATCAATCTCAGGGAAATAAAATTCACTAGGTGAGTTGGAAGAAACTTTGTGATTCAAAGTTTGGAGGAGGCATGGGCTTTAAAGATTTAAGATTATTTAATTTGGCTCTTTTAGCCAAATAAGGATGGAGAATTCTATGAAATGAGGGATCTCTATTAAACAAAATCTATAGAGCTAGGTATTTCCCTAATACCTGCTTATTTGAAGCAAAAGTTGGTCTTAATTCATCCTATGTTTGGAAGGGGATTTGGGAAGCTGTTCAAGGGTTGGCAAGAGGCTGTAGGTGGAGAGTGGGTAATGGAAAATGAAAATCAGTACGAGTCTTTAAAGATCCATGTTTATAGCAATTGCCTGAGAAAAGGGTGCAGAGGAGTCGCTGTCCAGGTTTATAGCCAACTGCTTGGGGGCTTTGGTATAAAAAAAATACTTTTATTTATGAACATATCTCTTTGCACTTTAATGTGGTAGTGAATAATACTCTTTCTATCCAGCATGAGTTTAAGCAGTTGCAAGTTTTTTATGTATTAAATAAAAAGATAAACAGAGTTATATCTTGGCATCCTCCTCCTACTGGATTTTTGAAATTGAATGTTGATGGAGCTATCTTTTGTGATCAAAATTCTGCTGGAGTTGGGGTCCTTTTTAGAGACCATAATGGTGAGGTAATAGTGGCTTGTAGCAAGGCTGAAAGGGCAGTATCATCTGCAGAATTTATTGAGGCTATGACTTTGTTAAGGGGACTACAATTATGTGTTCAATGGGGAGTCCCAAAAGTGTTGCTAGAAACAGATTGTTTGGTACTTGTTCATGCTTTGAATGAAGCATCTGAGTGTCTAACAGATTTTGATTTTATTCTACAAGGTACTTGTCCATATGATCAAAAATAGGTCCAAATCATTTTCATATCACATGTACATAAATTCTTAGATATCATATTCGCTCTTTTGCACATTTCAGAAACATGTCAAATATTGCTCATGTCTACACTATTCATGTCAAAAAGCATTTTTTTTTTTCTCTTTCATACATATTTCATGAGTGAATACAAAACATATATTGAGATTGTTTTTCACATTTTCATTTTAAAACAACATGCACATTTTTACAAACCAACCTCAATTTATTTATTTTTATGCAAATCTAGCATAGGAACCTCGCTTACTTAGACTTCTTAGCTTTTCAGCAATTTTCTTCAATAGTGCCAAACAAAAATTACTATAATTACGTAATTTTCATAAATTTCCAATTGAACACATATTTCGAGATTTGAAGCTGGCATCATAGTTTCGAATACCATAGCGTACCGATCGGTATGGCCGGTATTTGCCGTATCGGCCCAGTGGCCGGTACAGGTATTGCATACGTTTCGTACCGGCCTAAACACTGGCCATACCGGCTTGTGTACCGGCCGATATTTCGGCCTTTAATTTTTTTTCATTTTTTCAAACTACAAGCTCATTTTTTGACCTCCAAAATTCAGACTAGGCTATTTATAATTTATATATCCATGTATTTATATATAATTTATTTATATATAGACTATTATTTTGAAATATAATTTTTATATATATAATTTATTCATATATCGACTATCCCGAAACGGTACTGGTACTGAAATATTTCGTTCTAGTGCCTTGACCAGTACGGCATCCGGTACGGTATTCAAAACATTGGTTGGCATGCTAAACTTTAGCCTATTTTAATTCCTCAATGACTAAAGTTCTCATAACCCTAACATACCTTCATTTCCCACATCCATCAATATTCGCTTACTTTCTCCGACTAAGATATTAAATTCTAACTTATTTACTATTAAAATCAAACTATAAAGTTTAATACTAGATGATATAATTATATCAAGATATTCTAAATTAAACAACAAAATTTGTTTAATAAAAATAAACTAGATCATATCTAAAATGTTTAAAAAATAAAATTACACAGTTATCATTTACTCTTGAAAATAAGTTTCAAAGAAATCTTTACTTAATAGAGATTTAAATCACTTAACTAATTTAGGTAAACATAAAAGCTTTTAGACTATTATAAAATAAAATAGAAACAAGTCCACTGGACCACTATCGTCCAGAACCTTGTGAGCCCAAGACCACCTTAACAATTTTAGGGTACTATCGTAATTACTCCCCAAGTTAAAAGCTAACGTGCAGACTATGCCTTCCCAATTTGAAACGGAAATGCTGGGCAAGGAAAGGCTGCTTACCGAAAGCTATGTGTAGCAATGGCCTGGGTGAATGTCTACGGCGGCGTGGTTGGGAGCGGCAGCAGGTCACTGTGGAAGAGAGAGATCATATTGTGATCACAGAGAGAGAGAGAGATTCCGAGAGAGAATGAGAGAATGAGAGAACACGACATGGGGAGAAAGGAAACTCACCGTGAGGGAGGCAGCGAGGGGCTCACTGGTGGCTGAGCTGAGGTCTACGGTGGAGCGCGACGGCAGTGCACCATGAGGAAGTGAGAGAATCACGTAGAAAGAGGGAGAGTTGTGTTACCGAGAGGGGTGGAGATATTGGGTTATGGTGGCTCACAACGGCACTAGCTTAGAAATGGTTATTCTGGGTGGTGCATCGAGAGTATCACAGATAACTGATGGAGAAGTGGGGAAGCAACACAAAAGGGGATTCGGAGAGAGAAATTGAAGGAGAGGATTGGGGAGTGGGGAAAAAACAAACCGTCAGCGGTTTGAGAGAGTTTCGGGAGGGAGAGAAACAACGGAAAGAAGAAAAAGAAAAACTAAAAAGGGGCTTTAATGGGAAACAAATGGCGTCGTTTGAGGGGTGACCCCTTGGCTAGGCTTTTTCATGGGCCGGGGTTGGGTCACGTCCTAGGCCAAGTTATGAGCTGGGTATTACATAGCAGAACATTGTAATCGGCTGTGGGGCCCATTACATTTGCATCAGCATCTTTCTTCTCCAATTGATTACGTCAAACCATATGTTATAGATTTACTTGTTTTTCTTTCTCAAATTTGTTTACTCGAGCCAACTATCGAACAAACTCTCTGCCTGAAGTTCACACGAGCGACATACCAAGTGAACTTTTTGTTGAAAACAAGCTTCTTTTTATTTTTTCTTTTTTTCTTTCCTATTGGAGGGTTGCATAGAATGCATTTTTGCAAACACATCATTAAGGTACTAACACAAGAAGAGGCGAGATGCAAGAAAAAAATACCACAAATCATCTTGGGTTTCAATTTTCAAACAGAGGCCCAATAGATGTCAAGATTCTACTTGCTCCAACTTCTTTAGTTTCATTCTCATCGATATTTTGTAGCAAGTAGTAGGTGCTCAGATGGTTAAAGTCTTCCGAATGGCAAGAAAGGAACCCACAATATTTACTCCAACATACGGTTAAATACTCCTGAATGGAAAGAAAAGGGACCCAGACACTCATCACCTCACTTTTAAGCAGCATAATAATTTGACCAAGGTCCCCATTCTATCCTCTTTTACATTCCAATAACTGTAAAAGTATAATAGCTCTTTCTATGCTCACCTTGGCTTCTATTTCTTTTTCTCCCCTTTTTAGTTTCCAAAAAGAAAATCTGCCTCCCAAAGAAAAAGGGTTTTCTCTATAATATTTTTGGCCTTGTATCAACAAAGTGTTGCTAGTGTGGTGGTCTATAGGGGGCTCTTGGTGAATAATTCAAGATAAGAATAAGGAGGAGGAGGAGGAGGAGGTTATGTATAGGATTAGGTTGGAATTCGGTCACGAAAATTCGGACCTGAAATAGTTGATTGGAAGTGTGCTAATTTTGGGGCGGGTTGGTCGAGTGAGCAGTGCTATGTAGGGAACAACAAAGGAAAACAATACAAGGACTTTGCAAAAATTCGTTCTGACACTGAAATTTGAGTTCCTCTAACCTGTTGTGTGTTGATCCCTCTGAGGTTTAAATTCATATAAAGTAGAACCATGATGTCGTGCACTTAATAAAATAATCATTGCTGCTCTAAACTTGTGTGTAGAACAGCAGGATTGCTATATAAGGAAACAAAATAATAAGTAAATGTTATATTTTCCATCGTCCTGTATTGTATCTCTGGTACTTCTTAATTTAAAATTCATTAGTATCATGATGTGAAAAGAATGCACTCATGATGTATTGTTCTACTCAATATTTTATTGGAATTTTACACATTTATATGGAACACAACAACTCCATATTTGTACATCACACTCACTACAAGAAAACTGCTTATTTGCGACTATTTATTTCCTACAAAAATGACTATTTCTTGTTAAAATGAGTTTGTTTTTGTCGCAAATAGTCATTATCGTCACAAATGTTCATTTTTTTTGTAGTTACTAATGGTTAACGAATTTTCTTTTTCATCAATATTTGCTGCAAATTATAGTTCTTCGTGACCCAAAAAAAAATCCGCGAACTCTTTAAAATAGGATGTGGTGCACGAATTCTTTATGAGAAAGATCTGGTAGATCCGTTTATGCAAATTTTAAAAGCTAGAAAGATTTCGAGTGGATTTCTTGATTATATGTATAGTTCTAGAAATAGGAGCTTTGTTAGTAAATATTAGACATGATGTTGATATATATTTTATAAGTTTGGAACACTTTTGTATTCTTTCTTCTGTAATATTGTTTCGTCTTATCTTTTCTATATATTATAATTAAAAATTAATAAATTAGTAATTCTAAGGAATGAAGCCCTAGCTCACAATGAGCTACCACTATCGTTAGCTCTATGTAATGGGACAGTACTGTGTATATATATTGATTTTGAAGGACTTTCATCTCTCAGTAGGAGCATTAATTAGTTTCCTGCCGAGAGAGTTGCTCACGATGTAAAGCTTGTACTTATAAATAAAAACAATGGAGACGACAAAGGCCAACTAATATATCTTAAAATATATTATATATTTATGCATTTCCATACACATCATGCTTGACACTTTGGAGGCATCGATCTTTCTTAAATATATAATATATTAATATTTTATTGATATTCCCATTACATCTGCCTCTAGTCTAGCATGCGTCGTTTATATATATATATATATATATATATTTGTTCTCTTCAAATATAAGACAACATATGGATACAAGGCTCCTTGGCTAGCACCCCGGCCAGGTACTACAATGGAGAGATTGAGGGGACGGGATTCCATCGACAGGACCAGAAACTGCAATTAAGCAAAAGCTAATTAATTATTAAATAAATAATAGAAGTAATTTATAGGTAACGATGCAAGAGAACGTTTCGACATAGAGATGAGATTAAAATTTTAGAAGTTTTAAAATTTTCCGTAATTTCCTTTACAAGCATCACTCAACATAAAAAAAATTTTTCAATTTGAAATCTTTAAAATTTTTATTTAATCATTTCCTAATCATTATACAAACACAAAAAGACAATACAAATTTTTTAAATTTCAAAACAAGACACAAAAATCAATACATTTTTTCACACTTCAAAACAAAAATTGTATTCAAACAATTTTTTTTTCACTTTATAAAATTTTTACTCAATAAAATATCTTAATCCAAATTTACATTTCACTATTATTCAAATAATTCCGAAATAATTCAAGTATTCAAACGAGAGAAGGGGGGGGGGGGAGAGAAAGAGAGAGAGAGAGAGCTGATACGTTAATCCAAACATCAAAGACGAGATTTGAGCATATAACATGCATGAGAGAGAGAGAGAGAGAGAGAGAGAGAGAGATTTACCTCCCACGTCGTCCAGTTGTCGAGGGGAAACACAATGGTTAGCGAGGATGTGAAACGCAATGAAGCAAAATACAATGGCAATAGAAAGTTTGAGAGCCATATTGAGTTTAACGTTAATGGGATGCAGCGGAATCCACAGCAGCCTCCTCCTTTATATAACTTTTCACCTACGACCAGAGGCACCTAGGTTTTCAAAGTTGACGCAGTCAAGGCCAAACTTAATTATACCACAACATGCATGATAACTATTTGCATCTCTTCCCATTTTTTGAGGGTGCTTCAAATTAATAGCGCTACCTTATATTACAAGTAGGTAGTAGCAAATTGAAGAAGGGAAATTAAGGGAATTAATTAGCATATATATATATATAGTTTGAGGCTTAGAACAGTAAAGGCACATATCTTTTTAATCGTTCTTAGCAATATAAGCGACAAAGACGATTCTCCCAGCTTGCGACATAAATAGTAAATATTAAACCAAATATTAAATATATAAATTACAATTTATTGAATGAATAACTTTTCTCTAAAACTTTAGAACTGCATAATAATTAACCATTCCCATGAAAATTTAAAATTAAGAAAATCTAGCAAGCTGGCCCTAAATATTTATAGAGAGAGAAGCTCTACCTTCTCTCTATAAACCCAAACCGAAAACCACCTCAGATGGGGGAGGGAGCTTCAGCTCCTCCCTCCCTCCCCCCTCTCAAATGCAGTTTTCTCCAAAGGGGGGAGGGAGTTTTTTTTTTTTTTTTTTTTTTTTTTTTTTTTTTTTTCCGGTCAACGCATGAAAAAGCAGTGTTTTGACGTTTTCCGATGGCCAACAACCACCATACGCCCCACCGCGGGGTTTTTAAGCCACCAATCTTTCAAAATGCCGAAGGTTTTGCCAAAAGGAGCAGCATGTGATCCACACACAAGGGTCAAAGTGCGTGTGTGGCCTCCATGCGCCACTACACAGAGGGCTCTGCTACCGCCACATGCTGTGATTCTGCGGTTAGGGATCTTGGTATCTTCAGGATTGACGGTCCGACACACTCCTAGCGAGGTGCGTGTCCTTCACGCGCCTTTTCAACCTCCTTGCTCAGTGTTTTTTCGGTTTTCAATGTATTTCAAGTTTATGTTTTATTGTATTTCTGTTTTTTAGGTTTTTCTTATATTTTTTTGTTATATTGCTTGTGTTAGGTAAAAATAAAAAGAAATAGGCTATTGGACTTGTTGTCCATAACAGGAGAACTCTCTCCTCCTTTGGAGGATGGGGGATGATTTTCCCGCTCCTCCTTTGGAGGAGAGGGGTGCTTGTCCCTCTTCTCCTTTGGAGGATGGAGGTTGGTTATCTTGCTTTTACAAAGTGTTATATTCTCAGACAAATGGGATTGAAATTTCTGTTCTTACAGAGTCTCATATATTAGAAGGTTTGTCCTTAGAGAGCTTATAGAAGTTAAAACAATCCTAATCACAAAGAGATGAGTAGTTTGGCTTGTAATCTGAGTTTTTTTCTATATTTATTAGTCACAGCTGTAACTTTGCTTTCATTGAATGAAAATCTAAGTATTTCATTGATTGATCAACAAAACGATGTTAGTTCATTAGGAAGTTCATCACAATTGAAAATCATTAATCAGTTTGGAGGTGGCCACTTGTTTATGGTAATTAGTTCCAATATTGATCCTCAGTTGATGCATCTTTTATATGGTAATTCATAACTACCTCATTTGATTACGCAATTTAGATCGAAGAGATGAGATGAAATATTTTGAATAGTAATGACATTTTTTAGATAAGATGAGATAAAATAGTTTGTAAAAAAAATGTGTGTTTGGATAGTAAGATGAGATTATATAGCTTTAATTTTTAGGATTTGAAAAATGTGTGGGTCCCACTGTTGATTAGAGAGCCGAAAAGTGCACTGGTCCATTCAGTTTTCACTATTTATATCAGTTTTGCACTGTTGATACTATGTTCACTTTCAGTATTCACTGTTCATTAGTACTGTTTAATTAAGTGAATGCTTTTAACATTTAGAGATGAAATATAGTGTGTTTGGATATGAAAAATTACTGCACGGTATACTGCATGATATCTCATCTATATTGTGAAACCAAACCGGGCTTAATCTCTTCTTAATTGAGATGTGCATTTTTATTTTAAAGATTTTGGTTAAGTAAAATTACTACAGCAATGTCAGTACTAATATTGGCGTGCATTGAATGTCATAATTCATTGACCGAAATCATTTTTCCATAACTGATGACTTTTCCAAATATTTCCAAATACCAAAATTTCATGAAAGTTACTAACATTAATCGTTTTTCAACAAAATGGCCGTCTCTCTTGACTGGGGAGACTTCCTCTCATCTTTTTCTTCGAACCATATAGGCCGGCATGAACTTCTGCATGTTGTATATCTTGTTAGCATTTGGGGAGAGATATCCAGTCTAATAGTCGCTCTCGTCAAATAGTGTTAAGGTCTATTTTGAATAGCAAAAGCCTCACATCTCATCTTATCTTATCTCAATATCTAAACACCACAAATACAAATATTTTCAATTTCAAATATTCAACTTTTTCATCTAATCATTACAACTTTCCTAACCTTCCAAATAAAACACAAAAATAATTCAACTTTTTCAATTCCAAAACAAAAATTACATTAAAAAATAATATTCTAACAATATTTTAACTATATAATATTTTATTCAATTTTCTTTTCTCCTTTTTCAAAACCCCATAAAACATTTTAATTCAAACAATTTCACTACTATTCACAAATCATTTTTTCATCTCACCTCACTATTCAAATGAAGCTTAAATGTTTTGCTAAAGATAAATTGTTCCTTGATAGTGAGGAAGTGATGCCAGCCAAAATAGAAATTATTCTGATGGCTAGCTAATCAATAGAAACTAAGAACTAAGATTGAAAAATAATGCAAATGGATAGAAAACAATAGAGGTTATATATTCATTAGAAAATGGTTCAGAAATGCACAAGTTGAGCTCAAATAGCTATGGAGATTCGAGATTTTTATAATTTTACCCGAGAATACAAAACTCCATTATTGCATAAAAAAACTCATCTATCTTTAGTGACAGTTTCCAGAAACCGTCACAAAAAAGGCTTTTTAGTACAGTTTGGGGACTGTCACAATTTTCCAACCGTCACTAAAAAGCAATTGTGTTGTAGTGTCATCTGAACTGGATCCCCCTACATCAGGAAGGAAATTCACCTTGCAGCTAACCTTCAAGCAACGTCCAAGTATAATATTTTTTTCTAAAGTTTAATGAGAATAGTTAATTATTTGGTAGTCTTAGATAAGTATGCATGAGATGGTACTTCCACCTTATCATATTATATTATATTATTAAATTTGCTTATATAACCACCGTTTTTAATGATTTCACATTCTGTGATAGAGTGAGCGTTATACCATGATATGTCCATATACTATATATGTAGGTACGCTCTCTTAAGCACCAATATTGTTGAATTGTAACAGCATGCACCTTCCTCTAACTTCAAATTTTTGTTAGGGACAAAATTTGAGAAAGAAAATTAAGGTATGAGGAAAAGAACGAAGACTTTGACGGACTTTCTCGTGGTGGGGGAGTCACTCAGGCTCTCTACTAATTATAGTGACTTATAATATCAAGACCATAATTATGAACCACAAATGTCTATATCTCTAACGAATTAAAAGGATCGAAGACTTCGACAAATTAAAAGTGCTGAAAAAAATAATGAACCTAGCTAGTAGCTAGACAAGAATTTTCAACCATGAAGAAAAATTGTTGCAAGAAAGTTGAATGTACTGGGGGACAAGGCCCCACAAGGCTTTGACCCAATAATGGAGGTTTTGTATTCTCGGGTAAAATAGTGGGCTGATCACACGAAAACCGTTCGTGGGAAAAAAGACAAGCCTTTTGCCACGAAATCACGTTGACAAATAAAACTTTGTGGAAAAAAATGTTTTGCCACGAAATAAACATTTTTTGCGGCGATAACAGGTAGTCGAAAATAAATTTACCAGAATCATTTCACTTTTGTGGGTAAATAGTTTTTGCGACAAGGTTATTAATTTTTTGCCACGACTTTAAATCGCCGCCAATAATCTTACCAGAAAGATTTTCCTCTCGTGGGTTAATAGTTTTTGCGACGATATTAATACATTTTTGTGGCGATTAAATATCATGGCAAATAAACTTACCTGCCAATTTTTTTTGTAATCCTGGGTGTTGGTATTTGCGACGACTAATTACATTTTGCGGCAATAAAAGCTCGCCGCAAAGAGTAATAAAATTTTAAAACCCTTCTTACTTTCTTTTCCACCCTTCTGCTGCGATACTCTCATCTCTCTCTCTCTCCCTGCGACTATACGGCTCTCCTCCCCACTACGTCACCGCGAAAGGCTCCCTTGCCGTCAAGCCACCGGGGTCTTCCCCCTTAGCCCCTAGCCCTCTCACCGACTCTCTCTCTCTCTCTCTCTCTCTCTCTCTCTCCCCCTCTCTTATTCGAGCAAATCCGTGCACCTCTACTGTCTCCAGCTAGCCATGGCCATTGCCACCCTCAGCCGCCTACGGCTCCTCCAGTCACCAACCGTCGCTCCACCCCAGCTCCCGCATATCTCTTCCTCCAAGCCGTGCGACCATAGCAACTAGGCAAATGGTTTCTTCCTCCCAAGCCATGCGATGCCCTCATCTCATCCCTCTATCCATTTTTTATAGGTTTTTCATTCCAATTCAACTTAATTCATTTTCCAATATTGAATAATAACATTTAAATAGTTGCGTGATCTTATATATCATGCAGAGCATGAGAAAACCAAAGCTGTTATGGGTTTCAGCTAGAGCCCCTCTTGTGTCTATGATCCTCTCAACCCTTTTGGTCTTTGCATTCAAGGCTGATCATCATGGCATTAGCGTGGTAAGTTATTTGCAAGGCCCTACATTCCAATGCATTAGTTGATACTGTAAAAAGCCAACTGTACTAAGTCAAGATAGTGAGACATGGTATTTGTTTTATGTTCCACATTTTTTACAGTCCCCTCCCACCAAATTGAAAGGAAAAAAAATATCAAAAGCAATAAACTTGGAATTGTGAGTCAAGACTGCAAATGAAGTGGAGGCCATATCCCAGCAAAGGCTTGTTGCAGTAGAAGCTGAGATTGCTGAGCTGAGGCAGAAATTAGAAGCTTCCAAAAGGTTTGATTTACTTTGACAATGATGGTGAAAAATTTTATTTTAACCTAGTGCTACTGCTGATCTGAGATGATTTTTAACGTTTATTTTCAATTCAAGTGGCTTCTATGAATCGGCTTGTGTGTGTGGACAACTGCAACTATACTAAACTTAACAAGTTGTTGATTGGTATGTTGTGTGACGAGACAGTAGACTCCACTAGTTTTTCTGGGAAGGTCTACCTATTAGTTGGTTTTTCCCTTTCAACTTCATTTAGGGATGTATGGGATGGTGCATTGGTTATCGATATATTGTTTGTTGGAAAGGCTTGGAATGTAGCTGTTGTGAAGAATGCCATGAGCTGATATTAGAACGTTTGAGGTTGTTGATCTTTTAGGGATCAAACTTAACCTTCAATTTCAAAGATCTCAAATATAGCCCTTTGATTCGATGAATATATCAAGCATATTTTTCATTTACTTTTTGGGGACTAGATTTAGGAGTTTTCCCATTCTCTTGTTTGAGTTTAGTTCTCCTGGATCATTTAGCATCATAATGATCTATGGTGCTTTATATTAACCGGCAGACATTCTAGCATTAGGTGGTGATTGTTTAAACTTGATAATGGCATAAAAGTTCTTACCACGTGTATTGTTTATTGCTATTTCAGGAATACCTTTAGGCTAACTGATGTTCTAAAATCCAAAAATGAATAAAATGAGACTTACTTATCTGAAATTGAGGTTAGTTTTCTGCTTCTTTTTTTTTCACTTATAAAAAAAAATTATGTTATCTAATGTGGTGTTCAACAATGCCGTTATCAAACATGAAATTGATATAATTATTGTTCTGGTTTTTCTTCAGTCAATTGGACATGCATATGATGATATGTAGAATCAAAACCAACATCTTTTGCAGCAAATTTCCGAGAGAGATGACTATAACATTAAGGTAATTTTCTGTCCTACCACTTTTCCTCCAAATGCCAGATTGATATTTGCCACATGCATATTGAAAATATCCTACCATGGTATAAGGGCATGGTTGCAGTGATGTTGAAAATGTTCCAATTTATCTTGCCCAGTTGCATATTATTATAGCTGCCTAACATCATACTTAAATAGAGGAGCAGGACTTGGTTATGTTGATTGTGCTATGCATGAGCAATGGATTGTGTGATGGGGCTTACCTGCCAAACTTATGCATTTTTTCATTGATTAATTAAATTAAAGGTAGTTTGATTATAAACTACATTTTAATTAAATGTAGTTGTTTGGGTTAGTTATAATCTGTCATTGGTTCGGATATAATAATATAGGCTATATTAGACTATTTGTTATGATTATGTTTGGCTCAATCTCATTTTTTTATTTGACAAATTTTTTTTTTTTTTTGCTGAAATCTCTTAGCATTTGCCGCAAATGAAACTCGTGGCAAATACTTTTTTTTTTGCCAGAAATAATTATTTCCCACGATAAAATTTCTTCATAAATAAGTATTTCCGTTGAAATACTTTGTGAAAAATATATATTTCCCAGGAAAGTATGTTATGGTAAATACCAAAAGACAACTTTTTCCATGAAGATATGTCATGGGTAAACACTTTTTGCCACAACCTATTTCCATGGAGAATGATGTTATTTCCACCACATTATACTAGATGAGACCTTATTTGTCACGAAGAAAATTTTTTTTAACCACCACAAATGTCGTGGGAAAAAGAAGGCTTTTTCCAGGAACTTATGGTTTGGTGGAAAAAGACTCTTTCTCCATGAATTATATGCCACGAGTCTCCCACGGAATAAATTGGTGGGAAAAAAAATTTTTCCACCAAATTTTACTTTTTCCCACAACTTTCACTCCTGGAAAAAATCAATATTTGTTGTAGTGATACTAGGAAAGGACAACGTGCCCTGGACGTGTGTCCAGTTTAATTTACATATTTTTTTGTTTTCTAAACAAAGAGATTACTTTAAAAGGTAGAAATAAAGAATTATAGAAAAAAATTCAACTCATCATCTCTTATACTATATATACAGTAATATGTGATTTCTCATTTTTACCATTAAATTTAAATATATATATATTGATGTTTAAATATATGTGTTTACACATCAAGAAAAAAAAATCACATATTGGTGTGTCGTGTCGTGTGGAGATGATGAATATCATTTCTTTAAAAAAAATCATTTTAAATCTAATATCTTTATTTTAAATCTAGCCGATGACAATCCTTGTTTTATGTGTTTTTATTTTTTACTACCATTAATGGTTGTGGTATTATTTTTTATCATTCTTAGGGTTGATGTAGATTTTATTTTATTTTATTTTATCTTGTATTTTATTTTTGGTAGGGTCTTTGTTCTGTAGTGGTTTGTGTCTAATGTTTTTAGTTAGATTTGTTGTTCGGGTTAGTATGTGTGTAAATTAGGGCCCAGCCCGTTTACCTTCTGAAACCTGGCCTCTCTAGACCCACCCCAAAACTCGGTGTTTAAGAATCAAATGGATGACAAACAATAGAGTTTATATATTCATTAAAGTTGAAAAATGGTTCGGAAACCCAAAAGTTGAGCTCAAATAGCTACAGAGATTCGAGATTTTGATAATTTTATCCGAAAAGGCAAAACCCCAATTATTGCGTAAAATTAAAATAGGTAATAAACTATGAATAAGGCCTAAAACTTGCCCCATACTGGAATAAAAATTATCTCTAAAACAAGAGCGAAACATTTTCATAAAAGGAGAAAATATTGCAATTGACTAATCAGAGGGGAAACCGGTTGACTTCCGGATCAAAATGGAAACTACTAAGCATAGCTAGGTGACCATATTTGTGAATTGGAAAGAGTTATGACCTGTCTAATGGTGTTCCTCCGCCATACATGAGGTTTTTATAATAAATTCAGGGTAGGGGTCTCTATTAGACCGGAGGCTCTGACTTTTCAAAAAAAAAAAAAAAAGTTATGACCAAAATACTGACGAGTGCGCAATATTGCTCCAATTTCAAGAATCTTCACATTTACATGTTATATTTGGGCTAATATGCCTTCTCGAAGTAGTCCAGTATTATCAACGTAGAATCTGCCAAATCAGCATCATTTAAACAGAATTCCCCTACATCAGGAAGGAAATCCATCTTGTAGTTAACCTTCAAGTAACATCCAAGTAGAATGTTTTTTCTAAAGTTTAACGAGAATAATTAATTATTTGGTAGAGTAATTATGAGATGATACTTCAACCTTACCACATTATATTATATTATTAAAATTGCTTATATAACCACCGTTTTGAATGATTTCACTTTCTGTGATAGAGTGAGATCAGTTATACCATGCATATGTCCATATACTATATATGTAGGTACGCTCTTTTAAGCACCAATATTCTTGACTTGTACCAGTACTATGCATCTTCCCCTAACTTCAAATTTCCGTTAAGGTATGAGAAAAAGAGCGAATATTTTGACGGACTTTCTCGTGGTGGAGTACTCTCTCAGGCTCTCTACCTAATTATAGTGACTTATTATAATATCAAGACCATTATGATCGAACCACAAATGTCTATATCTCTAACAAATTAAAAGGAATGAATACTTCGACAAATTAAAAGTGCAGAGAAAAATACATTAATAATCCTCGTAGACAACATATTCTTCTTTTTCCAACCTAGAGGGGCCCGGTTATAACTTACTAAAATGACATGTAGGGGACGAAGACTGCCTCCAACAAATGAACCTGAATTCTCTCTTTACACAAGATATATAAAGAATAAGTTCGAAGAAAGTTCGTAAAAGCAATCCTAATCTTTCCAGCTGGGCCAGCCCTAGATGTGACGGGAAAATGAAGCAATAATGAATCTAGTAGACAAGAATTTTCAACCATGAATTGCTTAGAAATTGCTGGAAGAAAGTTTAATTGATCTAATTTCTTATATATCATCAAATTACAATTTTGGCTCATTTAAAATTTTATGGTTCCTACGTTTTATTTTCCTGTTTTATTTCATTGAATTAATAAAGAATATCATATTCACATTAGATTATTTCTTTTTCAAATTTTGTAATTTTTGGGTGAAACAAAATTAACAAAAACCCAACGTTCACTGAATATATAGTTGGCTACGCAGTATGCAATTACGCTACATAAAATCTTTTAAATATATGATATTACTATTATGCATTATTCAACAAAATACAAAACTTATGGAACACATCTTATCTCAAAATTTCTCATAATTTTCTTCCGCATTACTCAAAAACAGTTAATATACTTTCAATTTCAAATTTTTAACTTTTTCATGTAATCATTATCTAATCATTACAATTTTTCAAAACTTCCAAACAAAATGCCAAAAAAGAAATTATTAAACTAATTTTTCGACTTTCAAAATAAAATTAATATTTTAATTTTATAATATTTTATTCAACATTTTCTCTCTATTTTTTAAAATCCAATAAAACATCATAATTCAAACCATTTCATTACTATTAAATATTTCTTATCTCATTTTCTAAATGAGGCCGGTATGTAGCATTACTGATCATAAAAAAATAATGTTTTGCAATCTTGAATTATATTATTGTTTCTTATGCGCGCGGCAGCTACTCATTGGGTGCTATTAATGATTGAGATTTTTCGTCTCTAGCTATTCCACTATATACTTACTTTTTTTGAATGAGAACGTACGTACTTGGAGACAGTGAAAATGGAGTTTTCTTATGAAATGCATTAGAACAGTACTCAAATGTAGTGTATTTTTATCGCTTGTATTTTACACCGACACCCAATCAATCTATTTGTTGAATCAACACAAATCGCCAATATAGCTCAGCCAAGGAACAAGGGCCCGAACCTATAGTTCATTAGCTTTTTCTTTTCTATTTTACTTCTCTGACTCCGACCATTGCAGCTATGGTAATAGGTTTTTGCATTGGGAACCTTACTTTCTCATCTTGTATATTTATTTTAATTCAATGCTATCTTTGATCTTTAAAGAATCATGACCAGGTATTTCCAGCTCCAGCTTGCGTTCAGATCTATGAGCCCGGCCGTTAATGGTTTTGTTCAACCCTTTCATTATGATTCTGTTATCATCACCCTTAAAATGTTAGAAAAAATACTCAAATCTTCTATACAGAATTTTCTACACCACATGGTTTTCTTCATCTATAACTTATTGCTTGGGAAAGAACGCAGAAGAAAGGAGAGGAAAAGGACAGGCCCGTCGAGGAACTTGACTTTCTCCAATGAATTATGGCCGTTGGATGGCATGCAAAGAGGCATGGATTTTCATTGAACCAATGCCCTTTTTGATGCAAATCAGGATTTATTGCTTTCCTATTTAGATTAGTATTTCGTAGTTTTATTCTATCTGCAATTGTTATTTCCTAATTAGATTAGTATTTCCTAGTTTATTCTATCTAGGTAAGTATTTCCTAGTTTTATTTTAGCTACAATTGTTATTTCCTAATTCGATTAGTATTTCCTAGTTTTATTCTATCTACAATTGTTATTTCCTAGTTAGAGTAGTATTCTATTTTGTTGGCTATTTAAGGATCAAATGATGTACAACTAAAGGCACTTTTGAATGATTAATGAAATTGCATGTTTGATCCTGCGATGGGACTAGTCCAGTGAGATGCCAAGAACTTAATTTATTTTCTTGGAGAAATTCCAACTTTATAGAGAGGGATTCTGTACTTCAATTCTTTTTTTCCTCTTCTTGGCATCGACGTGAGGTTGAACCAGGAAGTTGGAAGTTTGCATGAATTTTGGCATCAGAGCAAGGTTCCTTCCTTGAGGAGCTTAGCACCCCCATGCCTGCAACCCATTGTGGTACTTCATACGCCATGGCCAACAAAATCCAAACAACCAAAACCCGACCAACCAAAATTCGAATAACCAAAACCCGACCAACCAAAATCTTAACAACCAAGACATGGAACAACCCAATTTGTAGCACCAAATCAATCAAATTGCCATAGTTTTGGAGCAACTCACTCACCGACTAGATGTCATGGATGAGCGTCAAACTCAAGGGGGGTTTAGGCCATTCAATCGGAGAGGGCGTGGCCCAGCTCGTGGGGAGGTGTTTGACGAAAGTGATAGTGATGATGAAGAAGATTGGGAAGATGAAGGTGACCGGGAGTTTGAGGATCGTGGGCCTTGAATCCGACATCACATACAAAATTTTCACTGAGGTCATGGTGGACATGGCGCAAATTATCAACCTCTTGATGAACTGACAAAGAGGATGAAGGTAGATGTACCGGATTTTTATGGGAAATTAGAACCCAACGCTTTTGAAGATTGGTTAACGACTATTGAGGACTACTTCGATTGGTTTGCTGTATCAGAGGATCGAAAGGTTTGTTATGTTCGGATGAAATTGAAAGGTCATGCATTATTAGATTTCTACAAAAAAGAAATTAATGATTTACTAAAAAAATGATTGATTAGGAAAAGTAAGTCACCATGGAGTTGTGCTGCCTTTTATGTCTAAAAATAGGCAGAATTAGAAAGAGAAGTCCCTAGGCTAGTTATCAGTTATAAACCATTACATAAAGTATTATATAACATAATATACTATATATATTATAATATAATATTAGATATAGTATGCTATATGTTATAGTATACATTATAATATATAACATATATTATTAATATATTTTGGAAAATCAATCGAGAAACTGTTGAACGAGCTATTTGGTACGTTCCAACGTTTTATTTCTTAACTTCCAACATTTCCTTCCACTTTGGAACGTTACTAGGAATAACGTTTGAACGTTTCGTTTATATAAGCACAAAACCGAACGAAGAAACCATTTTCCCTGTTTTCTCATAATCCCATTTGCACGCCGCCACTCGTCAGTCGCCGCCGCCATCAAACCCCGCCACAACCATCACTAAAAGGTAGGCATCCCTTTTTGAAGCATTAGATGTATTTTATTTGAGATTTAGGGTGAGTTTTGTTTAAAACCGAAAACCCATAGTGGCCTGATTTTCAACTCCATTTTTCGGCCAACATGGGTTGCCATTGGCCAAATAGTCACCGTAGAAAAGTTCTTTGAAGTGTATACTTCATTTCTATAGTGGCATTTCAGCATTTAGTTGCTATGTCTGATGATTTTTGAGATTTTGAGAATGGTTGACTCAACCATTCTGTGTCGTAACGTTCAAACGTTACACCAAGACGTTCGAACGTAGTACGTTTCAATATCATAATCGTTGGTCTTCCACGTCCAAATGTGGAACATTGGAACGTATAGTTTCCACATTCGAACGTTACTGCATTTACGTCTGATAGTATAATTTAACGTTCGAACGTAATACTTTTTAATTTATTTATGCCTTCAACATTCGGGCGTTTATCCTTTACATTCGTACGTAAACACATACATTCGAACGTAAAACAATTAAATTTATTATACATTCTATGTTCAGATGTTTTGGTATAAGTTTGAGCGTATGTTGTTTTATATGCGAATGTAAAATATACACATGCGAATGGTTTATCTGAACATTCGAACATATGTTTTACTATGTTCGAACGTTAATGCAGAGCAGTTTAAAATTAAGACAAAATATGCATCAATAGTACTTATAATTTTTTCCTTTTCTATTTTCAGGATATGGCTCATCCTTTGCATACCAGGAAACGAGGAAGGGAAGGGGCCATTCATGACACTGCTGTTATTGGGGCTCGTACTGTTATGGTAGAGCGAGAGGTCCTGATCAACAAGTTTGACAAACTCAAATGGTAGCAAGCGAACCTGAGAGATGCCTTCCTCAGTAGAGGATGGGGAAATATCTGTACATTAAGGGGGAAGGTATACCCCTCTATGGTTCAAGAGTTCTATATGGAGATGTGTGACATGCCTCAGGATGCATCCTCTCATACCGTGACTGTACGCAGTGTAACGTTTGAGATTTCACCCGATGTCATCGCCAAGCACCTCGGGATTCGTCGAGGAGTTTAGACAACGACTACGACTGACTCTCTAGCCTTGCTTCACACATCTACATCTGCTCACGGCTGACTTGATGCAGATGTAGGCACTTCTGCATCATCTACTGGCCCATTTGACCTATCATCAGCTAGATATGTAGAGCAGTCAAAGGTCGAGGGTGCTGACCTTTCAGCTTGGGATGATGACCGAGACGAGGATTTCTACATCCTCACCTAGAGAGACTGCATGCAAATTGAGAGGTCGAACGCCTTCCACCAAAACCATCTACTACCGTTCTTTCGCATGTTGCAGCTTATTGTTGAAACAAACGTGGATCCTATGGCACATAAGACCACATTTAGTCAGCTTCGGGCACAGTTTTTTATACGAGTGGCTTGTGGAGATCCCATAGATTTGCCACTGCACATCTTTGAGAGGATCCGTTACTAGGTGAGCATCGTTTCCATGGACAACCTCCCATTCGATGTTCTGATTAGCCGGCTATTACTTGCTTGAGGAGTGCCAACCCAGCCGGAGGAGTGGGTCAAAGATCAGATGAGCACCCTCAACATGACCATGCATCGATGTAGCATTGGATAGGTGAGGGGACATTAGCCACCCCCTATAGAGGATCTAGTTCCTCCAATGCAGCCTGAGCCCAGTGTGGGGAGTAGTGGTTAGTAGCCGACAAGTACATCTGCGGGAGATGCGCGGCCTACTTGGGTTGATGCAGTGCTCTCATAGTTGACTGTGCATATTGATCGTAAGATCGATCAATTGCTCAGGGCTGTAGAGGCGTATGTTGCCAAGATAGCCCATCGTGTAGGTATCCTCAACGACAAGGTTGATACCTTGACTAACGAGATACATACGGAGTACGAATTTCACGAACAACGCTATCATTTGAGAGTTGTTTACAAAATTCTATCATATTTTGTATTTTGCTTTTAATATATGTAAGGAACAATATTATTTAATATATCTATGGTTTTTTAATTTCAATTCTCAATCTTCTTTAATGTTATATTTTTCAACTTTAATACTAAATCACTGCGCTTCAAATATATGTAAACAAATATATATATATGTATATATATAAATATATATATTTATAAACATAAATATATAATTATATTTTACAAATTGTGTATATATAAATATATACAAGTCGAGTTTTTAGACTTGTTCACAAATTATACATTATAAAAATCCCATAATTTTTAAATTAGAGTCATATTTAATTTAAATTTACAATTAACGTTCGAACGTAATTTTCCTATACGTTGGAACGTAAAAAAAACTCACCTGTCTTTAGTGACAGTTTCTAGAAACCATCACAGAAAAGGTTTTTTAGTGACATATGGTTTGGGGATTGTCACAATTTCCTAACAGTCACTAAAAAGCAATTGTGTTGTAGTGTCATCTGAACTGGATCCCCCTACATCAGGAAGGAAATTCACCTTGCAGCTAACCTTCAAGCAACGTCCAAGTATAATTTTTTTTCTAAAGTTTAATGAGAATAGTTAATTATTTGGTAGTCTTAGATAAGTATGAGATGGTACTTCCACCTTATTACATTATATTATATTATACTATTAAATTTGCTTATATAACCACCGTTTTTAATGATTTCACATTCTGTGATAGAGTGAGCGTTATACCATGATATGTCCATTTATATACTATATATGTAGGTACGCACTTTTAAGCACCAATATTTTTTACTTGTAACTGCATGCATCTTCCTGATCTAACTTCAAATTTTCATTAGGGGACAAAATTTGAGAAAGAAAATTAAGGTATGAGGAAAAGAACGAAGACTTTGACGGACTTTCTCGTGGTGGAGTACTCTCTCAGGCTCTCTACCTAATTATAGTGACTTATAATATCAAGACCATTATGATCAAACCACAAATGTGATCTATATCTATAACGAATTAAGAGGAACGAAGACTTCGAGAAATTAAAAGTGCAGAAAAAAATACATTAATAATCCTCATAGACAACATATACACTACAAGAAATCAGGGCTTTCTCGGCGATTTTTAAAGCGTTGCAATTAAGCATCTCCAGAAAATAAAGCATATATCTTTATAAGCATCTCCAGATTTTTTTTTTTTTTTTTGGGTTCATTGGTTTTTCTTCTAAACATGCTCATTAAACCTATTCTTTTCATATAACTGAATTTATTAGTTTTCTTTAATGTTGTGCAGTCTGTTGATATTGTCAAATACACGGATGAGGAGTATGGGCAGCAACGTGAGATATATATCGATGGTGTTTGCCACCTTTCTTGATGAAAGACGATACGTAGAACTATGGGTGCCAATGCCAATGAACGGTCCCACTTAAATAGAGTTGTGGAACTTGGTATGTAGTGGTTCTTTCGGTGGATATATAGTAGAGTTAAACAATGTTATAACAGTAATGTTTATCTATTATTTAATTTCTAGCTCAGTTTGTACTTGATATGAGAATATAATGCACCACCTCAGTGTATAAATACATATTTAAGTGGGATGAGTTGATGGATTTTATTTGTATTGGATGAGTTGATGGATTTTATTTGCTAAATGTGTTTTCAATGTTCAATTTGAATGAATGAAGTAAGAGTTAGTTGAATGTTGTTTTTGAGAACCAAAAACGAGGCCCAGTAAGCACACTAGTCTGTTAAATAAAAATCTTCGTTTCCCGGAGTTTATTTTTCGCCGCTATCTCATTTTAAAAACAGAAGACTCAATTATGGCGATTTTTTAATCACCATAAAATATGCTATTCCAGCTATTTAATATTCGCTGCAATTGAATTAAGAAACCAAAAACTCAATGGCGGCGATTTAATAATCGCCGTAATATCTTAAGTTCTAGCGATTTTCTATTCACGGCGAGTTTATAATCCCCGCATTTGAGTGATTTCCTGCGATTTTATGATCTCTACAATAGAATTAAGAACCAAAATTCAATTTCGGCGATTATTAAATCGTTGGAAAGCACTCAAATGCGGCGATTATAAACTCGCCGCATCTGGATATCGAACAATTAAATTCAATTCCAGCAATTCATAATTCGCTGGAATGAAGAACTACCGACGAACTAAAATGGCCGCAATAGGATTTAAATAACCGTTTGTTTTTCCCAGCGATTTTTGGTAAACACTGGGAATGTATATTTCCGGCGATTTTTGCATTTTTAGCGACGCGTGAAATTCGCCGGAAATAATCTTTCCCAACGATTACTAACTGAATCGTAGACAGCAAATGCGGTGATATGTTAGTTATTTGCGGTGAAAAAAATTCGCAGGAAAAGAATCTCAATCCCGGTGATTTTTGGCTTCCGTTGCAGTAGATTAGCAGTGGAGGGTTAATACCAATGAACGTCCAACGATTTATAAATCACTGAGAAAGGTGAGAGCCGGCGATTTTGATGTTTTTCTCAACGAATTTTATCGCCCGAAAAGGTGTCTCCCGGCCTTGTAGTGATATAGGGACGAAAACTGCCTCCTTCAACAAATAAACCCCAACTATCTCTTTACAATTAAAAGATAAAGAATAAGTTCGACGAAAGTTCGTAAAAGCAATCCTAATCTTCCTAGCTGGGTACACATTTTTTCATCTTCCCAGCCCTAGATGTACGTGATTGGAAAATGAAGCAATAATGAATCTAGTAGCTAGACAAGAATTTTCAACCATGAAGAAAAATTGTTGCAAGAAAGTTGAATGTACTGCATGGGAGTTAAGCCAATGGGGGACAAGGCCCCACATGGCTTTGACCCAAAAATATATATATATATCTTTTTATATATATAAACTATAAAGAGCCTAATGGAAATTTATTGTTTTAACGGAGCCACAGTAATTTTAATTATTTTCCGTTAAATCCGTGTTAAATGGTTTTGTTACTGTTAATGGTTTTGTTCAACCCTTTCAATACTATGATTTTGTTACTATCACACTTAATATGTTAGAAAAAATACTCAAATCTTCTATACAAAATTTGCTACATCACATGGTTTTCTTCATCTATTACTTATTGCTTGGGAAAGAAAGCAGAAGAAAGGAGAGGAAAAGGACAGGCCCGTCCTATGAACTTGACTTTCTCCAAAGAGGCATGGATTTTCATTGAACCAATGCCCTTTTGTTTTCCATCATGAAGTGGGAAAAAACCCACTCACAAGACTAATGAAAGCAAAGGATTAAATGAGGTCTGTGGACAGTTTAATTAGTAAGATTAACAACCCATCCCCAAGTGAATCCATCGGCCTTGACTTGGAAGTCTATTAACTGTATATTTATATTTATATTGTATATTCAAAATAATGAAGTGGTAAGTTTGAGTGGTGAGTTTGAGGGGCTCCACTGGACCACTAGCATTTTCTATTAATTAAAATGGTTATTTCCTTTTTGTGAATAAGATATGTTTGGATTTTATATATAAACTATATATATCATCTAGGCTTATAAATTTATGCTGTTATATATAACCCACATCTTACATAGATTCCAATAACTCATGAATCAGAGTATATGAAAATGCCAACCTGGCAAGTTTACTCGTTCCATCACAAATAGATAGGGTGATGCCAAATATTAGCCAACAGGCTTAACCTTACTTTAGCCCAAAACAATGGGCTTACCATTTTTTTTTTATAATAACGGATCTTGTGCCATTCATTAAAGAGGACATGCAAAGCTGACTTAGAAATAAGCCAATTACAAACGTTAATAGCATCCCAGTATATTTCCGTGACTAACATGGTCTAATCCAAATGGCAAATCTCTAAAGACCTAAGTATAAGAGATAGCACATCTCTATCCACAAGAGAGGTAACAGTAACCAAGTAACAGAACTCCATACCCAACTAATCAGAGTATGGAGGAATAACCCCACCATTTCCGCCTACGCGGAGGGGGAAGAAACTCCATTCGGACTAGGTCCGAATGGCACTACATTTTTGGGTTTTTATTTTCTAGAAAATAAAGACAAGACATAAAATAAATTACATTGTGAAAACACTGTAAAGCGAAAAATCAGTGCACAAAAAGGCTGCGGGAGGGAAAATCGATGGTCGAGCTTGGAAGATCCAGAGTCGCCGGTTCGGGAACGGCCACGCATTGCAATGGCAGGGGGTTCCTTGGTGGCACATGAGGGTCACGCGCAGGTGAACTCCGAAATCTTCGACCCGCGCATGTGGGCTACGCGCTGCTCCGGTGGAGGCCTCATTTGGTGGTTTTGCAAATCGGCGGTAGGGCAACCTCCTGGTGGGGTGCGTGTTGGCTGTTGGGTACTAGAAGGTCTCGAACGGTGATTCTCCCTTTATATGGCCTGAAAAAAAAAACACAAAAATAAAAACTAAACACAACACAAGAAGAAAAACAGAGAGGGGGAGGGAAAGGGGTGAGGGGGAGGAGCCTAAGCTCCCACCCCCTCTAGCCGATTTTGATGTTGGGAGAGTTTAGAGAGAGGGGAGAGGGTTTAGAGAGAGCTTTGCATGATCTTCTTACACTTTCAATGGGCTTACCATTTTAACATGCTGTCAAAGCCCTATAAAGATAAAGAGAAGTGGAGAGGGTAGAGAATAATTCAATAAAATCACTTCAGGTAACATATATGTCAATATACACTTCAGGCAACGTACAAAAAATTCTGACCAATATACAATTGGAATTTTAGGCCATTCAAAGCCCATCCCATCCATTTCATTTTATGTGTCGAAACAAGGCCCTTGTAAAATGGTACTTCCTTGTATTAATGCAAATATGCTCTTCAAAGTTTGGAGGATTTTGGTTTCTTGGGACTTAATCTGAACAAAACACAATAGATTGCAATGCAAAATGAATTCATAGGAGATATATTTGTGTATGTGTGTGTGTGAATGTGTTGGATAGGATTCATTTTCCATGGAACGAAGTGATCTTTTACTAAATTTAGACTTAATCTTGCTATTCCTTTCAGAACCCAAGTCAATATGTGGAGTGCAAAAAGACAGGCATAATTCAATTTCCATTCATATTACTTGCAACCATGAGCTATGTGTGCATTATCATGTAACTATGCAAATCAAATTTAAGCAATGTGTTGCACCAGTTATCATTTTACAATAGTTAGTGGAATTTTTCTTTCGATCCTAAATTAGTGGACTCATGAATTGAAACCGGATAGTTCTAGATACAAAACTCTAATACGAAAAAGAGATACAAAACTCTGCGTATTGCTGCCTTGACTTCTCAAATCCTTGGACTTGATATCTGGATTGACACTCCAGTTGCAAATGCCATCATTATGCCATGAGAAGAGGCATCTATGGTGGTCAGAAAACAAGATTGACTACATGTAAATTGAAGAGGCATCTCTGGTGGAAATGCCATGAGAAGAGGCATCTTTGGTTCAGTAATTCTATTGAACAGATGATCGAAAAAAACAAAAATCAAGACCAACTTACAAAGAGGCAGGCAACTTCTACACAGAGTCCCATGCGCAACCAACTTGCACATAAAGAGGTAGGCACACGGGCAACCAACTCATAGCAGTGTGATTGAGCTGCATAATTGCATATTTTATCTATTTAAAACCAATAATTTTAATTGTTTTATTATTTTATCATTGGTTTTAGATGGATAAAATGATTAAGAGGCATAAATCCAAGTTGTGAATTAAATTGATTAAAAGCATAGTTTATGCTTGATTTTATAACTTGTGATTTATTTGGACAATAAATTCTCATGCACAACACACTTCTAATATTTTATTTTTCATCTCTTGTTTAATTTTATTTATTTTAGTTTCTTTATCTTATTTTATTTTATTTTATTTGTCTAGTTCTATTTTTATTATTATTTATTTTTGCTTGTCTAATTTTTATTTTATTTTTATTTTATTTTTTTTATTTTATTTTCTGCGCTGGCTAAACGACATGTCGTTTGGTCAGCAGACCAAAACGACATGTCGTTTTGTGCTATTTTGTTTCTGCCGTTTAAGCTAAACGACGTGCCGTTTTGTTTAAAACCAAAACGACATGTCGTTTTGCACTGAGTCGTTTTTGCCGTCTGAGCTAAACGACGTGCCGTTTTGTCAATAGACGAAAACGGCACGTCGTACAAGTCATCTTCAACCTCCCGAGCTGTGTTTCAATGAACAGTGCCACCGTGCTTCTCCGCAGCTCCTCCGCGCCACCATGTTCCTCCGCTGGCCACCTGAAGCCCACCATCAACCTCAGACGACGCCGGCGATCACCATGCACGGTAGAAATCCGTCCAAAGCCACGGCAGAACCTCCACGTCCAGCACCAGCCACTGCCCAGTGGCAGCACCTTCTCCAAGCTGCAGCACTGCCTTCCGCTTCCAACGAACCACCAGCAGCTCCTCCAGCAACTCCACTAGCCCTCCTCAGCCATCCCCGAAGCCACGAACGTCATGCATGCAGCCTATCCGGAGACAAAGCCGTGCATGTGGACGACGCATAAACAGGACGACGCAGAAACAGAACGTGGCCGACTGCAAAAGAGAAGAAACGAAAACAGAAATAAAAGAAAACAGAAAGGAGCTGGCGGACGGGCTGGGTGCTGAGTGGAAGAAAAGAAAAAAAAAAAGAAGAGAAAGAGATGCTACCGAACGTGGGACGCGGGAAGAAAAGAAAAAAAAAAAGAAAAAGAAGAAGAAGAAGCACGGCTGGAAAGGCAGAAAAAAAAAAGAAAAGAAAAAGAAAGAAAAAAAAGAAAGAGAAGAGAAGGCAGTGCACGCTGGCGACGCACGAAGCCGAAGAAGAAGAAAGGAAAAAGAAAAGAAAAAGAAAGAAGAAGAAAAGAAAGGAAAGAAGATGCGGGGAAGAAAGAGAAAAGAAAAAGAAGAAGAAAGAGACGGGCGATGCATGTGGAAACAGAGGGAAGAAAAGAAAAAGAAAGAAAAGTAAACATGCACATGCATCACTGGGCGACAAGATGATCAGTAGAAGAAAAAAAGAAATGAAAAGATGCAGATGAAACCAAATTGATGCGCACATGGGTGCGGAAACAAGCATCACAGTGCAAAGTTCATGCCTATATAAGGCTTAGAGACAGAAGAGTTTTAGGAGGCTGAGGTTAGACGCCCCATAGAGTGGGAGGCTGAGGTTAGACGCCCCATAGGGTAGGGAGGCTGAGGTTAGACGCCCCATAGAGTAGGGAAGCTGAGGTTAGAAGCTCCGTAGAGTAGGGAGAGTAGGATGTAGTCTGCAGATTTTTTTGGAGAAAATGCAGATGAAGTGAGGGAGTTCGGTGATGCAGTTGAGAGCCTAAATGGACCAACTGTGTTATCGAACTGTTCTCCTTCGTCTGTAATCTCCACTTTTTTTATTTTAATTTATGCAATTTATTTTTATGCACTTTAATTTAATGTCCTTTATTTTTTCAGCACTTTTAATTCCTGTACTTTTATTTTAGATCAACAATAAATTCATAATTGTGAGTTTGATTAATTGATTGGTATTATTAGAAACGTTGATTATCTATATACTTCTCTTGATTCACTGTGATTTCCGAATACAGTGAATGCTTGAGAAATCCCTGTGGTAATCAATTGGACTTGTGAATGTCTCTACCATCAATTATTCAGACTTAATATTTGGTGATTAATTCTCTTGGGCTTAATTGTGAGTTTGATCAATTGTTTGGTGTTGTTATTAGAAACGTTGATTATCTATATACTTCTCTTGATTCACTGTGATTTTCGAATACAGTGAATGCTTGAGAAATCCCTGTGGTAATCAATTGGACTTATGAATGTCTCTACCATCAATTGGACAAACTTAATTTTATTTTTCAGTACTTTTAATTTCCGCACTTTTATTTTACTAACCTTTATTTTACTGTCTTTAATTTTCTGCACTTTAAATTTCTGCATTTAATTTCTTGCACTTTTATTTTCTGCAATTTATTTTATGCCATTTAATTTTCCAGCTCATTTAAATTTCAGTCTTCTAATTTCCAGCAATTTAAATTCACAGTCTCGCACTTTAATTTCTTTAATTTTCACTGCAATCTCAAACAATCAAATCAATCAAAAATGAATCTGATTTGCGACCAGTAAATTTTCTTTTCACTACATTCTTCCATCCATTGTACAAATCATCACTTTTTATTTTTATTTTTCCATCGTAAATATTTCCACCATTTTTCACGAGTTTATTTTTAGCACTTTCCCTGTGGAGACGATCTAGGAATTTATTCCTAATTACTACTCGACACGCTCCTGCACTTGGGATAGCCTTTTGTGCTGCTCATTTCCGAACGAGTCACAGTGTAATACTGAGCTCCAAAATAGTGTCTGAGACCCACGTGTCAGTTAGCCCATTACTATGTCAATGCTATTGTGAGTGAGAGATAAAGAGTTTTCTGGTGAATGAGCCCACAGATGCTGTCTTTGGGGGAGATTTAGGGGGAGGGGAGAAGAGGGCAAATGACTCGAGCAAGGCAAGACGGGGCAGGGTGGGTGGAAGAGGACGAATTTGAAAAAGAAAATTTGTTTATATTATTTCTTTCAAAAACACATCCTTTAAGTTACAAAAGAAAAAAATATATTTCCAAGCTGGCAGGACTCTGAGTAGAAGAACTCATTTGAATTTTATAAAAAGTTTGGAAGACTGTAATATGTTTTAACTTATGTTTGGAGGCATGTAGCTTATGGATAATCTGGGGTGTGTTGTGTCAAAACTTTATGGTATTATTATTATTACTTTGGTTTGAGTAAAACTTGCTGCTTGGTATTATAATAAAGCTTGGATACAAAAGGGGATAGCATCTGTTAGGAGGATACTATCAGTAATGTTAAGAGCTTCATGGCTCAATACATGTGCTACTTGGTTACAATCTCTCCTAGTGTGTCTTGCAGACCATGGTGTAAAGGAATTGAGAGTTGTTTTGATGTCTTTGATCAATGTACCAACGTAGGAGTTTGATTCTGAGTGGGATTGCAAGCAGTTAACCACTTGTAAGGAATCACCTTCCATAATTATATTTTGTGCTCCTAAAGATTTGCAAAAGAGTGATGCTTGAAGGTCTGCATAAGCTTCTGCTAGAAGGGGGTCAGGGAAGAGGTTCCACGCTGTAAGTGCAAAGGTTACCAGTTCCTCAACTTCAAGGGCTTCAATAAAGGAATCCCTCAAATTGTTGAAGGCTTGGTCATGTAGTTTGGATTTCTGGAATTCCCTCAAGCTATGGCTCCAGGCATCTTGTGCAGGAGGGCAGGTCCACAATGCATGTTCTATAGACTTGGGTTGGCATTCGCAGATTGGGCAGGATTCCTCTAATGTGATTCTTCTCTTGAAGAGCTTTGCCTTGGTAGGAAGAGAGTCTAAACAGGCCCTCCAAAGGAAGTTCTTTGTGGCTGGAGGGATTGGGAGCTTCCACAGTTTTGTCCATGGCCTAGATTCGTTGTTGGGTTCTGATGACTGGCCTAAAGATTGAGTGCTTTAAGGTGGTAAGCACTTTTGACAGTGAAATCACCAGAGGTGGTGCATCTCCAGATCAATTTTTCAGGTGTGGGGTAGGGGCTAAGGGGTATCCTTTTGATGGTTGCAGCTTCCTCCTTGTTGAAAATGGAATCCACCAAAGGATAGTTCCATTGGTTAGAATGCCTATCCATGAGATCAACAACTAATGAGTTTCCAGGAAGGTGCTTAATAGCACTTTGGACCATGAAAGTGGAAGGGTGGGAAATCCATTTGTCCCCCCAGATTTTGGTAGACTGACCATTGCCTATGCGCCAAATTATTCTTCTTTGAGCAGAGGTATGGCAGACATGAAACTTTGCCATAGGAAGGAGGAGTTGTGACGAGTTTTTGCTGAAAGGATTGAGTGTTCTTTGAAGTATTTTTCTTTAAGCACTCTGGCAGCAAGGGACAGAGGTGAGGAGATGATCCTCCAACATTGTTTTGCCAGTAGAGCACTATTAAAGTGTTCGAAGTCCCTTAATCCTAGCCCTCCATGGGCCTTTGACTTGCTAAGTTGCTCCCATGCCACCCAATGGGTTTTTTGTTCTTGAGCCTGTTGTCCCCACCAGAAGGCCCTTGTAAGTTTACTAATCTCTTGTAGCAACTTCTTTGGAATTTTGAGAATGCCCATATAGTAAGTGGGATGGATTTTATGATTGCTTTGATCAATGTTTCTTTCCCTGCTTGTGACAGCAATTTGGATTTCCAGTTGGTGACTTTGGTGTGCACTTTATCCAAAATCCCCTTGAAAGCATGGCACCTTGATCTCCCTACCAGAGCAGGTAGTCCCAGATATTTCTCGTACCTGTTGGTACCTCTAATGCTAGCAATGCTGGTTATAATATCCTTTGTTTCCTCTCTAGTATTGCTGCTGAAGAAGATTGATGTCTTTTCTTTGTTCAATCTTTGCCCAGAGGTAGCTTCATAGAGATCCAGTAGGTGATATAAATGGCTCCACTCAATAGAATTTGCTTTGTAGAACAAAAGAGAGTCATCTGCAAAAAAAGAGGTGGTTAATGTGCAAAGAGTTTCTCCTGATAGGGAGACCTAAGATGTGACCTGAGGCTTCAGCTTTGAGAAGGAGACAGATTAAGGCTTCGGAGCATAAGATGAAAAGGTAAGGGGAAAGGGGATCCCCTTGCCTTATACCTCAAGTGGGCCAAAAAGGTTGTTGTGGTGCACCATTGATGATTAAGGAGTAGGATACTGATGTTATGCATTTCATTATAAGGTCTGTCCACCCAGCTGCAAACCCCATTCTTTTCATAACAGATTTCACAAAGGGCCATTCAATTCGGTCATATGCCTTCCTCATGTCGAGTTTCAAAGCCATGTAGCCATCTCTACGTTTTAATCTAGACTTCATAATGTGGAGGGACTCAAAAGCTACAATAACATTGTCAGTTATGAGCCTGCCAGGAACGAAAGCAGTCTGAGTGGGGGAAATAATATCTGGCAATATGGTTTTCAGTCTGTTGGCTAGGGATTTTGCAATGATCTTGTAAAGGACATTGCATAGGCTAATTGGTCTAAAGTCCGAGACCTGTGCTGGGTTATGCTTCTTAAGGATAAGGGCAATGAGAGTTTCATTCAGGCTAGGTTCCCATTTGCCCCCATTAAGCATTGCCAAAGCTGCCTTGCAAACTCGAGGAGCAACTGAGTACCAATACTTCTTGTAAAATAAGGCGGGAAAGCCATCAGGTCCTGGAGAGCCGAGGGGGTTCATGCTAAAGATAGCATCCTTGTTCTCTGCCTCTATGAAGGCTCTAGAGAGGAATGCATTCATATCAACTGTTATCACTTGGGGTATAGATTTGAGACATTCCTCTAATTTGGTTGGCCTAGAAGTGGAGAAAAGGTCCTTGAAAGAGGTTTGGAAAACATGGCAGATGGTGTGGGGATTAATATATTCTATGCCTGAGGTGGAGAGGATTTTGTTGATGGTATTGGTTTTCCTCCTTTGGTTGGCACATTTGTGGAAATAAGCTGTGTTTCGGTCCCCCTCTTTTAGCCAAGCTTGTTTGGCCCTTTGTTGCCATTTCTGGTTTTCATCATCAAGTAGAAGATTAACCTCTTTATGCATCTTTTTAATGTCTTCCGTGAGGTTGCCTTCATTCTGTTCTTGTAGTAAGTGGAGGGTTTCTATTTTCTCCTTGAGAGTCTTCTCCTGGTCTCTGTACTTTGACCTGCTCCAGGACTTAAGTTTCTTTTGGCATATCTTTAGGCCCTGAAGTGTGCTATGTAAGGGATTAGCAATCATTTCTGTGAGATCCTAGGTGTGTTGGATGAGGTTTGCACATTCCTCCTGTCTGGTCCAGGCAGATTCAAATCTGAAAATTGTTCTCCTCAGGTGTGTGTGGAGTTGAGGGTTGGTTTGGACAAGGAGAGGTCTGTGGTCAAATTGGGTGGTGGCTAGGTGGTGGATGGAATGGCCGTTGAATTTACTAATCCACGAGGTGTTACCACAGGCCCTATCCAGTCTTTCTTTGGTGAAAAGACTTCCTTCCCTGCTGTTTGACCATGTGAAAATGTCACCCATAAAACCCAGGTCATGGAGGCCACATTCAGTGAGAGCACTTCTGAAAATAGCCATCTGTCTATAGGGTTTGTGGGTTGCCCCAAATTTCTCTCTTTGGTGGATTATTTCATTGAAGTCTCCAAGGCAGAGTCATGGGGTATTACTAAGAGGCACTAAGGCCTTGAGGAGAGTCCAATTGTCATGTCTTTTAGATGTCAAGGGATGGCCATAGAAGCCAGTAATCTGCCAAGAAGTATGCCCTGAGGGTTCTTTGATGGCGGTCGATATGTGCCATGTACTATAATTAAGAATCTCAATATTAGACGAGGTATTCCACGTTAATGCCAAGCCCCCACTCCTCCCTCTACTGGGCACACTAAAACAGCTATCAAAATTCAGTTTTAATCTTACTTTTTCCATCTTTTCACGACTACATTTGGTTTCAATTAGGAAACTAGGTTTGGGAGCTTGGATTTCACCAGTTGGTGAAGTTCATGAACTGTCCGAGGGTTCCCAATCCCTCTGCAGTTCCAGCTTAAACAAATCATTGGGACTGGTGGGACTGCATTGCAGTCTCCACCATACTGTCCTGGTTTTGGCTCATATCAGGGGTGAGCTAGGAAGGGGAGACTTGGGCTCTGTTGGTGATGTCTGAGAGTATAGTAGGGGTCTCTCTTGCTTTCCTTTTCCAGGTAGGGCCTCTCACTATTTTGGTGAATTTTGGTTCTCTGTTCTCGTGGGCTGTATGGATAGGGTCAGAGGGGTAAAGAGGGGATAGTGCCTTAGGGAAACCTTGTTTTAGTGAGATGCCAGACAGCAGCATGTCTGTGTCCCCTGAGGTATGATATGAGTTAGGTAAAGGACTTACCTGTTTTGGCAAAATAGCAGACTCGAGAGTGATGCTGTCAAGACTAGAGGTATACATTGCTGCTGCAGGGTGCTGTGACTTTTCCTTGGCTATGGGAGAGTTGTGCTCTGCATGCTTGGACTGGTCTTCCCTGGGTGTTGTTTTTTCCCCACCAAGAGATGGCATTTCCTGACAGCTGCGATGTTGCTCGATGCATGGTCCCCTTGCCCAGTCAGGTGTTGGGGTTCATTTGGTCTGGTGCTGCTGCCAGCCTCCTCCTCATGGTGGCCCCTCCAGGCAGAGCTGTGGTGATCCTGTCCAGTCGAGCCACCATATTTTTTAGGGTGGAGGCCCTTCAGTCTAGTAGGTTGTGCTCTGAGCCACTGCCGATACTAGTCCTTGGGGTGGGGATCTTGAGAGCTTGCAGAGCAGCTTCCGCTGCTATGCATCAGAAGACCACATTTGAAACAAATGGATGGCAAACGTTCATATTTGAAATCTAGCCAGAGTTGACGATCCCCTAGCTTGAGAAGCGTCCCCATATGAGTGGCTTGTGATATTAACTTCGACTCGGGCTCTTAGAAAGCTACCCCATCCGAAGCCTTCTGAGTCATCCCCGATTTCTAAAACCTTCCCCATGACTGAGGCAATCATTCTCCCAGCGTCAGTGTTCATCCCAGCAAAAGGGAGGTTGTGGATTTGGAGCCAGAACGGCTCATGCTAGAACTGCACTTCCGAGTGGGACAGAGTTTCATCCATCTCATTGAGACAGACTAGGTGTTGGTCGAACGACCATGGCCTGCCTTGTAGTAGTTTTTCCTTGTCTGAGTGCAGTTCAAACTCCAAAAGGAACTTGTTTGAGCCAATCTCCTTATAAGTTAACCAGCCTTCTGGATTCCATGCCTTCGCCATTGTGGACTGGAAAGCTTCCCCATTAACGAACCTGTCGTTGAAAACCTTTGCTAGGAGACAGTGTTGCCCTTTGACACCTGCGGTTAGAACTATCGCGTTTGGAAGTACTAGCTCCTCCTTCCCGTCTTCAGCTAGTTTTAAGGTTTCCCATCGTCTTGTAATTTCTTCAGTCGCCATGTCAGTCTCATCGGGCCAAAAGGTCAGTGAGAGGACCAGCTTTGTCGAAGGCAAAGCAAATTTCCTCACCTTAGAGAGGAGAAGACCTCACCCTACGAAGAGGAGAGGAGCCTTCAAAAACGCTTATGGTACTATTATTTAGACTTTATGACTCTCTTTTCTATTTTCCATTGCGAATTAAACATGCACTTCTATTGAGCATGTTAGCACACATTTTGTTATCACAATATGCGAGGGATGTATGCCCAACCGACCAACATCCTGGCACTACAGTCCTTGCCGAGGCGGGGGCAAGGGTGCCACAAGTGATATCAAAGTTTTTACGACTCTAGCTAAATCCATAAGTCACCTACATACAATACTAGATTTAGGCTTTAATCTTAGTATGGTAGGCTGGGATTTGTGTAGTAGACTTGGGACTTTAGCAAAGTTGGCTTGAATTTTCAATGTAATAGGCGTGAATCTTTAGTATTGTAGACTTGAACTATTAACAATTAGGATTGAATCTAAGATATTGAAGCTTGAAGGAAATCAACGTTTTAGGGCAGGATAGCAAGACAATATCCATCATTGAATGGGGACTATGTGGTCTAGTTGTCTTGATCATGGGACAGAAACGGAAGTCACAAACTAAGGAACGTTACAGCTCTGGATCACTCCAAGAGATTTAAGGTTTTATATTTTGATGAATGTATGAAGTGAGTTTGTGAAATCTAAGGTTGTTTGATTCAGCAAACTTTAAGGAATGATTTATAAGAGTTACTTCAATCTAAGGTCTTAGATTTTGCACAATTTAAGAAATGACTTGATAACATTTGAGGTTTTATATTCTGCTTGCTTCAAGAGATTGATAGGTCACCAAAGTGTTGAATACAAGTGGATAATGTGTTCTATGTATGAAGGAAATAATCATTGGTTCCAAGTACGGTTCAAGAGATGTCTTTGTCAAACCAGAGACTTTGGACTGCATGGCCTACCTTAAGACCTTAGATGTGATGTGCTAGCTATTGAGGTACTAGTTATGATCATTGTAACACCCCGCCAAATCATGCCAAAAGACCATAAGAATCATGGAGTCTTGGCCATGTTAAGGGATTTAGTATATGAGGCACCTAGAGCCATAAGATGGGCTTAGTAACCTTCATCATCTTTTAGTTAAGAATTCTTAGAAAGCATTCTTTTAATCCCTAGGAAAAGGTCAAGAAAGAACTTATTATCTTCGTGGGCTTAAGGATAAAAACCATAATACTATGAGGATCTTAGCTAAAAAGAAAGTGGGCTTAAGCATAAAAGCTAAAAAATCCAACGCATGAGGAGGAAATCTAGAATGGGTCTAAGGAGAAGCCCAAAAGTGAGGCCCAAGTTGCCCAAATACCAAATGGCCCAAGGCCCAATAGGCAACCCAACAACTAGGCCCAAATCAGAATGGGCGAAGGCAAATGAAAGGCCAACTAACAAAGGCTCAATATGAAGCCCAAAGACTAGGCCCAACCAAAAGAACTATGGCCTAAATTAAAAAGCTCAATCCAAAGCCCATCCCAGCCTATAAAACTTGGGGCCAAAGTTGCCCAACTTGGTGATTAAGTTTAGAAAACTTGCACATCACCCTTTGTCTTAGGAGTGTTCAACCGGATCCGGATCCGGATATCCGGCCATAACCGTATCCGGATCCGGAACCTAAAATCCGGGCGGTTAATCCAGATTTAATCCGGGCGGATAACCGGATTCAATCCGGATATCTGGATTGTAACCGGATATCCGGATTTAATCCGGATCCGGTTTATAATCCGGATTAAATCCGCTTTATAATCCGGATTTAAACCGGATCTGGTGTGTAATCCGGATCCGGTTTATAATCCGGTTTTAATTTGTTTTTTTTTTAAAAGACTTTAAAACTTAAAAAAATGTTTTTATAGCACTTTTTTTAAAAAAAAATTTTGAAATGCTTAAATTGTCCAGATTTTTTTAAGAACATAATTTAAACACTTTTTAAAAGATTTTTATAAAAAAATAAATTAAAGAACAAAATAAATAAAAATGCAAAATAAATAATATTGTTGTTACATCACNTGACGAATCATAAACTGAAGCTAAATAGAAAAACAAGCTTACCAACATTCCCTAGCAAAGTTGATTCTTTCTTTCTTTGTTACGACCCTATCACTTTTCTGTAAAAGGAAAATGAGCAACATATGCATGAAATCCTCAAGTGTCATTCTTTTAGATTTTGTTGATATATTTACTTTTGCTGAACAAGTGAAATGGTACAAATTTATGCATCCACAAGGATATGGAAAACAAGGTGCAAGATAATATCATATAAAAGAGATATGCATGTCAGGTTAAGTGGAATGAATACTTCTAAAATAGAATCATAAAGATACTTCTACATTGAATGGTATATACAGGAATGCTCTCGGATGCTTTTTGGTAAATATCCAATACTTTATATATTTTTAATATATCATAGAGGCAATCACAGATCAAGATTAAGGAATATAAGAAACAATATCATGACATGGTAGAATAGAATTTTACCTGTCTTCTGAAGCAACTAATGAGAACCAAATTGTATCCATTTCTTTTGCTTTTAGGCATATATATACTTCACTGTCAGGAGCACTAGGTGATTCTGCTCTGGCTTTGGTTTCAGGCATATATACTTCACTACCATGGTTGGGTTGCTCCAATTTGCCAAGTGACAGCCCTGGTGATTAAACTTAGAGCTTATCAATCAACTTCTTAAAGTCTAAAAAGCACAAAAGATCAAACACATGCCATCCTTTACCTACCTTTTATTTCGAGTAGTTTTAACTTGAGAATCAAGTGAGCTGGAGCTCCAAGGTTGATCACCAGCAGAATCTTCTTTCTTGACAGCTTCCTCAATGTGATTTCCATTTCCTCAGAAGAAAGGTACACCATAACATTATGATTGAAAAACTGGTATTTGGATGCATCATTTGCACCTATATAAACATAGAAAAGAGAAACAAACTATAAGAAACATATTTAATGAGGCATGTATGCCAGCCTATCTCAAAAGTAATAATATTTGGAAAAAAGCAAAAACACAACAGGAGATGAGGAATTCGACCCAGGGAAAACACGAATCACATCTATGCTATAACCCCCAAAAGACAAGTCAATTTGAAACTTCTCTAAATTGTGGATGTCAATATATTAAAAATATGTTCAAAAGCCTTAAGTAATCTCTAAAAAAAAAATTGTGGAGCAATATCACAAAAAAAACAAATCGTTTGATTTGCAATATTTATAGTGTTGTGAGCATATAGATCTACAAACAAGTTTTTGCTGGAACATTTTAAAAATAAAGAAACCCAAAACGCAGATCTACAAACACACAATCTCAGATCTATAAACACAAACTTAGATCTATACAAATCGATTCAGAAGAGTATTTTACATGCAAAGCAACCCACTTCCTCAAATCCAAAGTGCATCTAACTTTAAACACAACATAAAAATATCTATACAAATTGAGCGAGAGAGATGAACATACCGTTGAGAGAAATGGGCTAAGAGCCTTCGAGGACTCGAGTGAAATGAGAGGCTGAGAGGGGTGCAAACTAGTAATGGTAGGGCTAGGGTTTCACCATTTCAGAAACGGCCTTCGACTTCGAGAGATAGAGAAATGAGTAGAAGTGAGAGCATTTTACATACAAAGCAAAGATTCAGAAGAGCATTTTACATACAAAGCAACCCACTTCCTCAAATCTATACAAACCGAGCGAGATAGATGAACATACCGTAGGTTTCGGAGTTGAGAGAGAGAGATGGGGCAAACGGCGATGCCAGACGGAACGAGAGGCACTGAGGCAGAGAGGTGACGGCAGGGCTAGGGTTTCACCCTTTTGCCAAAATCGTAGAGCTGGAGACTGAATGTCGAAACGAGAGAATGGGTCTGAGGGAAATTAGGAAATGAGGTATAAAGGGTTGCAAAACGATGCCGTTTTGTCTTAAAAATAGTGTTTTAAAAAATAAAGCAGCTGGTTACGACCGGATTAAAATCCGGATTCGTAACCGGATCCGGGCGGGTATGAAATGTTTTGTAGCTGCCCGGGTTTAATCCGGGTGGAAAACAGCCCGGATCCACCAGGATTCCGGGTTTCGGACCGGACCGGAAAAAAATCCGGCCCGGTTCTACACCCTTACTTTGTCTTAGGAATTCAACACCTTGTGTATCTCAACTCCTCTAAGTGGAACCTAAAGGTCTACTTGGCAGCCAAGTTTTACTCTTCAAGATTTCAAAGGAACAACTTCTGTTTTTTTTAATGTAAAAAATAACACAAAAATCAATGCAACTAGCATAGGTTTGATAATCGGCTACTAGATTTCAATTGACCCTTTAAGGAAAGATTTTCTTAAAATTTAGTATTGATCTATTTTAATTAGATTAAGCATTAGGCTAATTAACAGCACATGTCATAGCCATAGGAGACATGTCAAAGTGCACACCACAACAAACAACCAACAACTACAAACCGAATACCTCCAACCCATGCCACTAAGTGCTTAGTCTTATTTAAATTAAAACTTTGCGCAACAAGCTTAGCCCCACCACCTGAATCAATTCTGCAAACTTGGACCATGAATAAATACAAGAGGCGACACACGCTTACACATTCACATCAAACTTGATTTTTTCTTCTTCCATATGCCACCAAACCTCCACCTAAACTACCTTAAGGAAAGGATGAAGTGCCAACTCATCTCATTCCCTCTAGCAACACGTCAAACCCGTGCACCTCACTCCAAGTCTCAATTGAGTGCAATCGGGTACTCCTTGAGTAAGGCCATCAGTTTGAGTCAAGGCTTGAAAGAAAACTTATGAAGATGAACAACTTTAAGTGAAGAACATTGAAGGGGAAAATCAGACCTAGCATGAAGACCTAGGTTGCATTGTTAAACACATACAAAAAGGCAATTATAGCTTCCAACATCTAGTCAAGCGCCATCCCCTTGGTTCCCAAGCAAAGATTGCAGTAGCAAACCATTCAGGCACTTCTTGACACATGATCCTTGGTTTGACCACAAGAAACTAAAGGAAGAGTAAATTGGAGGTGAAAGAAGCCAAATGGCTCTTCTCGGCTACAAACACGACACACACACCTCTTCCACCTCTTCCACCAAGAAGCCAAGTGTCCCTCACTCTTATCTCTTTCTTTCACAAGAAAGGTATCACTCCTACACCTACTAAGCCATTAGAACTGAACTAGCTAAGAGAAACAAGTGGTTTGAGGTAACAATTTTGAAGGAATTTGCAATCTGGTCATGATCTAGCTTTGGTGACAAGAAAAAATATTAAAACTTATGAAATTATTACACCCTACACCCCACAATCTCATAACAACTTCATTCTAGGGTAGAAAAGAGATTCCAATAGAATAAGAATTATTCAAAAGGTTAGTTTATCAACAAAAACTAGGGATTGAAATTGAAAAATGTTGCAAAACAAATAGAAAACTACTATAAGAGTAAGGCTTATCAATAAAAGTCAAAAACTAATTCTGAAACCACAAGCCAGGCTCAAATAGTTGAGTTGATTCGAGATTTTGAAAATTTTGCCCGAAAAGACAAAGCTCTAATTATTGCATAGAATTAAAATACATAATAAAATAAGAATCTTGTAAAAAACCTGGCTCAAATTGGAATAAAAATTATTCTAAAAGTTACAGCGAAACATTTCCATAAAAGGAAAAAAATAATTTAAACTAACGGTTAGGTGGGGAAAACGACCGATGTCGGGGTCGAAACAAGGACCACTAGGCGTTGTGGTCATATGTGCAATTTTGATACCCATAGTAAAAATTATGACTAAAATACTGACGTGTGCACAATATCGCTCCAATTCGAGGAATCTTCATCCTTTCCTATCATATTTGCACAGAACTGCCTTCTTAAAGGAGTCCAAAGCTATCAACGTAGAATATGCCAACTTGGCACCATCAGACCCGGATCCCCCTACATGAAAAAGGCATTAATCCATCTTGGAGTTAACTTTTGAGAACATCCAAGTAGAATTTTGTTTTTCTAAAGTATAAGGAGAATAGTTAATTATTACATAGTTTTAGAGTACGTATGAGATGGTCCTACTTCTGCGTTATCATATTACATTATATCATTAAAATTCCTTATATAACTACCAGTTTCTAATGACTTCACATTCTAGGATAGAGTGAGAGTTACACCATGTGGCCATATAGATTATGACTGTGTTTATACGTTGAGATGATCTCAGATGATCTGAGTTGATCTATGATTAGTAATGTTTTATGGATTCTATTGAGATGTGTTTGAATGTAAATAGGTTAAGATATATGTTTAAATGTATAAAATATGTTGAGATGAATTTAACTTTTTTATGAAAAATTGAAAAAGTAGAGGATCCCATTAATAATTAGATTGTAATGAGCACAACCTATATGTTGGTTAATTCAGGAGAAAATTTGAAAAGAAAGTTAAGGAATGAGGACAAGAAAGAGTACTTTGACTAAGTTTGTTGTGGTGGAATCTCTTAAGACTCTATTCTTAATTATAGTGATTTATATCAAGACCATTATGAACCACAAATGTCTATATCTCTACGGAAAAAGGAAGGAAGGCTTTGACAAATTTAAAGCGCAGACAAAAAGCAATAATCCTCGGAGAGTTATTATGACTATAAGTAATAAAAAAATTCTATTAAGTAGTAGTTTACACTACACACCTGTTTTTATTTTCTTTTCTTTTTTTACTTTTTTTCTCGACAGGTGTGTATTGTAGAGCTGCATGCTGAGTAGAAAAACTCCAAATTTTGTTTTCTTTAAAGATAATTTTAAGAGCAATTCTATTATGCAGTCTCCAAATGAGGACTGCATGTGCAAGCCCATCATTAAATGGAAAAAAATACCATTTTGATAAGGATATTATTGTAATTTTAAAAAATTTAAGGACAAAATTAATTAGGCTTGTAATGCAATCCCTAAATGGAGACTGTACGTAGCATTGCTCACCTGAACGGTCTCTTTATACAAGATAAAGAATAGTTCAACAATGAAGCAATATTAAAGAATCTAGTAGTCGAGAATTTTGAACAATGAATTGCTAAGAACTTGTTGCGAGCTAGAAAGTCGAATGTACGTACTGGGAAGGCTGGGATCAATATCACTAACCTTAAATTATTATCTAAAATTTATCTGGACCTAAAATAAGAGAAAGATAAATATATCAACGGAGTCCTATATTATTTATTGATTCCCATTTAATTTTTTTGGATAGTATTAACTTCGGATAGTATTAACTTCTCAATAATTGTTGTAAGGGGGTTGTTTAGGAACTTACATGAGATTAGAAATTCTCACATCTCATATCAAAACTACCCATAATTTCCTTCACAAATATCACTTAAATATAAAGAGAATTCCTACAAGCCGGTCCGTCCAAAGATCCTCATATAATAGCCTGCCAATAGTGGAGGGACACCTAGACATTCCACCACAATTATTGTAAACCAGCACTACAAGGAATACTCGGCTACAGCAAAAGAGATACAGCCCTCTCGAAAGAGACAGTCCCCTCCCCTTTGCCCACCTTCGAATCGACTCCAACCCCTTCGCAACGCCTTTGAATCACGATGGAACCCCTTCGAGGACCCACCCTTTCACAACTCGTAGCCCCTTCTCCCTCCCTTTCGCCGTATGGATTTTTAATGATCTAGATGTACTTAATAATATTCATTTCGGCTTATTTTAGGACAAAAATTTCTTGTTATAGTCTTGGATTTGGATTTGGGATTGTTAATGTAATTTGGAGGCTGGGGATTTTGGGATAGGAATCTTTGAGGGGAGGTTGGCTGCTGGAAATGGTGGTGGGTTCGAAATTGTAGAGAGTGAAGAGGAGGAAGGTGATGAAGATGAACAAGGCACATATGGAAATGGTGTATTGGGCTTTAGAGAGGATAAAGTTGGAGCTACTGCTTCTAATTCTGGATTTCTACGAAGAAGAAGATGAAGAAGAAGAAAATGGAGAGGAGAAGAGCTTGTTTTTGCCATTAATGGAATGGTTATCCTCGGGGAAGAAGACTAGAAGAAGACCAGACTTTGTTTGTCAATAACTTCTGGAAATTTCTAAAATTAATGTTTTCCTCGGAGCTGCTGTTTGTACATTCCAGAGATGGACTGGTGGTGGTGGGCTATTGGCAGTGGATGCAGGCGGTGGAGGTATGCTCGGCTTTGGTTCTGGACACATAGGGTCGGGGTCGAGGTCGGGCTAAGGTGAAGTCGAGTGAAGTTCTCTCAGCTGAAGTGTGAATCAATTTCTATCCCATGTGCACAAGTGTAGCGTGATTATGGTGTGATTTCTGAGGTGACAGCTTCTAAATGGAGGGCTATTATTCCTTCAAAATCAGACCGACCGCTTAGAAGCAGCTCTCAAATATAAAACACTTTTTAATTTCAAATCTTCAACCTTTTTATCTAATTATTAACTGATTATTACAACTTTTCCAAACTTACAAAGAAAGCATAAAAAACATCTTAATAAAACATTACAGTCAAACAAATTTTAAACTTTATAATATTTTTATTCAACTTTTTCTCTTTCATTTTCCAAAATCCAATAAAACATTTTAGCTCAAATCATTTTACTGCCATTTACAAATCATTTCACTAATATTCACCACAAGAAATTTGATTTTTAGGGATGAATTAAATTTTGCCCCTAAAAGCAATTATTTGAGACAAAAATTATATTTCATCCTAAAACATTGAAGAGATTTTTTATGAGTTTGAACAGACAAATATCTGTTCGAACTAGAGTTTCTGGGACCAAATATATCATCTCAAAAAAGCAAACCGTTCGAACGCTCAGAAACACGTTCGAACAATATAGTATTTCACATTTGGATGTTGACACAACTGTTTGAATAATATTTGTGAAGACAAACTATATAGAATTGTGGCGGGGCAATGATAGAAACTATTCAATAGTAATATTTTCGTTCAAACAATTGTGTGTAGATTTTTCGTACAATTGGTGGAAAGTTATTAAAATTGTGTATACTTGCTATCCAAAATGGAAAGAATATTTTCGTTCGAAAAATTGTGTATACTTGCTATCCAAGCATTCAAACGATTGCTTTGGTGGGAAGTTATAAATAAATCTGGCGAGATGCTTGCTATCTCATTCGAATGGAAATTTTATGTTCGAACGAACTTATTGGTTCGAACTTTGACGTTGAAAATTGAAATAAATTTAGTTATAGAAATTTATTGAAAGACATAATAATATCTTAACAATAAATATTATATGATTCTATTAATTACATTTTCAAAAGATGAAAAATCTAAAGATTAATTATTATTTATGGTAAATTAAATATGATACATGTGTCATCCTAGAAAATTTATATAATTAATTTAAAAATTAATCAAAGGTTTTTTTTATGGTAAATAAGAACTTACAATTAAAAAAACCTTTGATTGTTATGGTAAATTAATAAAATTTCCTTCTAGGGAATGCCATTTTTTATATTGAAAGTAGTAAGTAAAATAAGAAAACTATTTTTGATAAGAAATAAGTTAGCTATCTATAAAAAATAAAAACGATGTAGTAATTAAAGCGACAACGTTCGATACAAAATAAAATGATCAATAAAAAATAACACTATTGTGTAAGATTATCCAAGTCCTCCTACATCACAGTAATGCATCCCTCAATCTCTTGCAGACGAGCCATGATGGACGCACTGATCCTCTCTACAATCATCTTCATGTCTTGAATCAGAAGTTTGCGATGCTCCTCTAGAAGGTATCGCATCTCCCTTGTAGTAGTCCCTACAACCTCTATATCAGCACCGACATCCATAAAAGCTGGATCATGCTCCGTCCTAGTACTGCATGTCGCTGCAACATTAATGTGAGCCTTCCGCAAGTTTCCCACGCTCTTGCTAAAAGTGATCTTGTTAAGGGGTTCGGTCGAATGTGGAGGAGTCGAATCGTCATGCATCAACAGATGAATCTCATCATGCGTTGGACAGTCGTCTACTGGAGCCTCATCCTCGATGACATCTTCACCATTTGTCCCTATAGCCGGTTGTTGTGCAGGATATGCACCCACCACATGGGGGATCCCAAGATACTTAGCGATGCTGTGTGCCAAGATAGTAATACTGACTCCCCAAATAACGAACGAGAAGAAGTCCTCATCTGCCCCATCTCTACTATGGCTTGATAAAACTCACCAACCATATCAGGATGGCTACCCCCCTCTACTGACAGACTAGGCCCCATCCTCTATCGCTGATTGTAGAAAACAGGCTCATTCAATACCTGACAAAATCAAGAAAGTCCTCTATAATGATCTCTTGCTCAACCAAAATTGGCCTCCTCAGCTCACTAGCTTATCTGCTAGGTTATCCCTCACTCCTAGGTTTTCCTCCAACATATGTCATTAACTCACTGTTCATAAAATAAATAAAGTTGTAATTATGTTATACTGAGTACTGTTCGAATAGAAAATATGTATTTTGAATTAACAGTTAGCCTATTCGAATAATAAATAAAATCGTTCAAACAACTACAAGGCCTTGTTCAAACGGTGTAAATTTATTCGAACAAATATATATGCAGTTCGAACACCATCATCATACGAACATGAACTATTTATGAGATACCATTCGAACAAATATTTATCTGTTTGAATTGAGTAAAATTGATTTGAACGAATGTTTGAGTCAATTCTTTATGTTCGAACGTGTGGTGTCATGTTGGAACTGAAAAATGACTGTTTTGAAAAAAAAACTATTCAAACAGCTTTGAAGCCGTTTGAACGAGTAAACTCATGAAGATCCATGGTTGAGTTGAATCAAAACTGAATATAAAAACCAACGATTAATCAAGAATCGTTGGTTTTATGCATACAAATCAACATGGAGTGAATCATCGACTTCATTCCATCATTTATACGGCCAAATGTCATGTGTGGCGACACCAAAACGTGGTCAGATTGGGAGCAAAATCCAAACTCCATTTTCAACACACAACAACCCTAATTTCAAGCCTATAGAGACAAGGATGGCCAGCCATACCTCTTAGAGCACGAACAATGGTTAGTCTATGATGGAAAGTGGTGGCGAAGGACGGTGGTGGCTTCAAACGGGGTATGTGAAAATGAACCGTTCAAATTGAAAACCGGGTCTTATGCCTTAGAATAGTCACATTCGAACTACTATTTTTAAGTTTGAATGATTTATTTTAATTAATTCAATTGTTTGAACCTATATTTATTGTTCGAACAAATTTTTCATGAAGCTTGCATAATACATTACGAACTATCACCGCAAGAATGTCAAGGACACAGGTACGTTCAAACCTATGTTATATTGATCAAACCTGATATAGAAATGTTTTATCCATTTGAACATAAATTGTTTCATTCGAACAATAGATGCACGAAGCTTCCAGAATAGTCTAGGAAGATTCATTTCTATCGACGACCTAGGTATGTTCAAACAGGCGTTCAAACATTCACATAGTTTGTTTGAACAATTTATACTCTAATTGCATAATTGTAATTTATAGTATAGTATACGTATAGAAAAAACAATTCTCATCATCCATATACCATATATTTGGTAAGGGTAAAAAATAAAAAAATATTTTAAAAATCATATGTGAAGTGCGGTGTAGCGATGATGAGTAGAATGAGTATAGTATATGTTGCATAGTATAGTAGTGTAGTCATAGTTATATAGTATGGTATATATAGTATAGTCATATTCATAGTTATATAGTATAGTATATATAGTAACAAAAGACAATTCTTTGAGTTATATTTATTCTAGTATATTAATATAAATAGTATAGTCACTATAAGAAAGGCACCAAGGACTTTACGGAGCTTTACGGGTGACATCAGTCAACCAATGGGAGCAGTCACCCTGTCCGTCTTGGCTAGCAAGGCACCAAGGACTGCAGCGAATATGATAGATTTCTTGATCGTCAAAGCTTCGTCTGCCTACAATGCGATACTAGGGCATCCCACCCTGTACAGCTTAAGGGTGGTGACATCCACCTACCACCTCAAGATGAAGTTCCCAACCAGTTTGCGGGTAGGGGAAGTCTGCGGGGAACAAGTACTGGCTTGGGACTGCTATGCGCGGGAACTTAGGCACGAGGTTAAAGTGGTCGCGACAATGAGAAGAGTAGGAGAGGTACCCGAGCCAGGTTCACCCCCGACATTGACAGAGTGGGATGAAGAAGTCTGAGACGAGCAAGCACTTCGACAAGCCGAACCCAACGAGCCCCTGGAGTTAATAACGGTCGACCAACAAAGGCTAGAATGGAGAGTCCGGATCGGTACAAAGTTGGGCCTGGAAGTGAGTCAGCATTAATACGCCTGCCTATTGAACACTAAGACATGTTCACCTGGAGTCATGAGGAGCTGTCTGGGATCAAAAACTTCGTAATTGAGCATCAACTTTGTGTCGACCCGGGGGCTCAAAAAGTCAAGCAGAAGGCCGCAGTTTCAGTGTAGAGAAGTATGCAGCCATAGCAGAAGAGGTAGATTGGCTCCTGGCCGCGGGGTTCATAAGAGAAGTCCATTTCCTGAAATGGCTCTCCAACGTAGTCTTGGTGAAGTAGGCCAACGAGAAGTGGCGTATGTGTGTTGACTTCATTGACTTGAACAAAGCGTGCCCTAAGGACAGCTTCCCCTTACTGCGGATTAACTTGATAGTGGATTCAACGGCGGGACCCCCCTCCTCAGTTTCATGGATGCCTACTCAAGGTATGACCAGATCAGAATGAGTTCGAAGGATGAAGAAAAGACCATGTTTGTGACAGACTCGGGCCTCTACTGCTACAAAGCCATGCTGTTCGAACTCAAGAATGCTGGGGCTACTTACCATTGATTAATCAATCAGATGTTCAAGTAGTAGATCGGCTGAAATATGGAGGTGTACGTAGACAACCTGCTAGTGAAAAGCAAAGAACCAGGGCGGCACCTAGCCGACCTCCGAGAGGCTTTCTCTGTTCTCCGGAGCTACCAAATGAAACTGAACCCGTTGAAGTGCATGTTCGGGGGTAGAATCTGGCAAGTTCTTGGGATTCAGGGTCTCCAAGTGTGAGATTGAGGCAAACCCCGAGAAGGTAGAAGCAGTCATAGGGATGCCGGCACCCCTCAACCTTCATGAAGTATAATGGCTGGCCGGTCGAGTAGCAGCCTTGAATCGTTTCATCACTCGGTCGACTGATCAGTGCCTCCCCTTCTTCAAGGTCCTGAGGAAGGCCCAAGAGTGGGATGAGACCTGGGAAGAAGCCTTCGCCGATCTGAAGAAATACGTAAGCCACCCGCCTCTATTAAGCCAGACTAAGCCAGGAAAGGACCTGACCGTATACCTAGCCGTGTCACCACATGCCACTTCAGCAGTCCTGGTTCGAGAGACGGAGGAGGGGCAGCTACCTGTCAAGAAAGAGCTACATAAACCAGATACATCGGGATGGCTTGCGAAGTGGGAGATCAAACTCAGTCAGTTCGACCTGGAGTACCTACCCCGCACCGCAATTAAAGGGCAGGTGTTGGCGGATTTTGTTGCTGAATTCACCAACTTCCCAGAGGAAGTCCCTGTGGCAGCCCAGGGAAAGCCCTAGCAGGTCTATGTGGAAGGCTCATCCTCCATGTTGGCAGGAGTGTTGGGGTGCACATAATCATCGAATAGGGGAAGAGCACAATTACGCGGTCAGACTAGCTTTCAAAGCAACCAACAACGATCTAGAGTACGAGGTGCTCTTAGCAGGAATGTCAGTGGCCCGACTGCTAGGAGCGGAGGAAATAGAAGTAAGGGCCGACTCCCAAGTAGTGGTTGGCCAGGTACTCGGGCAGTTTACCACGAAAGGAGAGAAGATTCGACTCTCAAGTAGTGGTTGGCCAGGTACACGGGCAGTTTACCATGAAAGGAGAGAAGATGAAGAAATACCTCTAGCTCATCTGCAACGAGCGAGACCACATCAGATACTTTTTCATCCAACAAGATCCAAGTGGAGAAAATTAGAAGGCAGACCTTTTGGCAAAGGCGACTTTTGGTCAAGAAGAACTCCCCCTCCCAGAACACACTATGGTGACAATGGACGATGCCTCGTCTATTTGGACTGAGGTGTCCGTCGTCGCCCCGGCAAGCCCCAAATAGGCAGCAGACATTCAAAAGTTCCACCTAGAAGGGCAGCTGCCGAACGACCCAGAAGAAGCACAGAAGATCAGAAACAGGGCAGCCCAGTTTACCTTGCTCAAACGGGTCTTGTACAAAAGGGGTTTTCCCAACTCACTCCTCAGATGCCTCAGGCTAGACGAGGCATAGTACATATTGGCGGAGATTCACGAAGGAATTTGCAGAAGCACCTCGGGGGGGAGAGCGTTTGTGACGCCCCCAGATTCCGCTTGGGATCGGACCGACATTCGAAGTGTCGGGACATGCAACACAAGGTTACCTGCCCCCGTTCATGACATATAAGATGCAATGTTCCTAACATGCATCTAGCATTATGCAATATTCGCAACAGATAATTTTTATTTTTTTTGTGAGCAATACTATTTACCAAACTTATAATATCCCAAATAGTTAAAACATAACCCATGCATACTTAACAAGATAAACATCCACGATTAGTACGGTTCTCAGCAGACTGTAATCTCAAAACAATAGACACCTGACTCCATAATTACATTGCCAAAATACACTATCGGCAAGTTCGCTGAGTAACTCTCGTAACTCGACTAATGATGCCGGAATACTATCCAAAGACCTAACTATAGAGGCTGCAAACTCCGCGTTGCGTCTACGGCGTCTAGTCAACCTCCTCCAGTCTGCCAGTGTCTGCTCCCTGCTCTGATCCTAACACATCGCCTACCATTCGGGAGGAATGGTAGTTGGGACTACCACAGTGAGATTTGATTACAAATCTCAGCAAGTTAACAGGAAACTTCCACACAGGTTAATGATGCATGCATGGCAGTAAAAGCATGAATGCATAATCAAAGTCATCAGTAAGCAAAACATAACTTGACATATATCATGGCATAAGTGACATAACTTGAACTGAAACTGAAACTTAGCTTGACGTGACATGACATGTACGTGAACTTAAAACATAACATGGACTAGCAACATAGAATGAACGTGAACTTGAAACATAACATAGACTTGAAACGTAGCATGAATGTGAACATACATAATTTGAACAAGAACTTGAACATAACATGAACCTGAACATAATGTAACATAAACGTGAACTTGAAACATAACATAAACGTGAGCATGAACGTAAACATAACCTGACATGAACGTGAGCATGAAACATAATATGGACTTGAAACATAGCATGAATGTGAACATACATAACATGAACGTGACCTTGAACATGACATGAACCTGAACATATCATGACATAAGCGTGAACTTGAAACATAGCATGAACTTGAACTTGAATTATTTACTTAACATGAACTTTGAACTTGAATTCTTTACTTAACATGAACTTGAACTTGAATTCTGACAATCAAAATGATTCCGCCAGTCGTTTCGTTAGGAATAGTGAACAATCAGAATGATTCCGCCCAACATATTCCGTCAGAGATACTCAGACAATCAGAATGATTCCATCATGAGTATTTTAAATTACGTACCCTAGCAATCAAAATGATTACACCAGGAGTACTTAGTAATACTCTGACAATCAGAATGATTACGCCAGGAGTATCTGCATAACTGAACTTGAACTGGATTCTTTACCTAACAAGAACATGAACTTGATTGCTGACAATCAAAATGATTCCGTCAGTTGTTTCGTCAGGAATAGTGAACAATCAGAATGATTTTGCCCAACATATTCGGTCAAAGATACTCAGACAATCAAAATGATTCTATCATAAGTATTTTAAATGAGATACCCTAACAATCAAAATGATTACACTAGGCGTATCTGCATAACTGAACTTGAGTTGACTCAAAAGATGACTTACTTGAGATAGAAATATTTCGTAATATGACATAACATGTAGCAGACAACATACTTAACATGACATGCTTGCAACAGTGAGTGCTACATGACATGACATACATGTAATAGATGTCATACATAACTTAACATGACATACTTGCAATGTATAGCGATACATGACAGAATATCTTGTGTAACAGGTAAGTATTTCGTGACAGAATAATTCGTGTAATAGATAAACATGTGATGACATGGCATGGCATGGCATATATAACAACATATGAACATAATTGTAGTTCTCTTACCCATCACACATACATAGTAAACTGATAGTAAGTTAAGAGCTAACTTACCTCGATCGTCGCGTGCTATGAGAATAAAGCGCAAAACACAAGGAACTGTAAGAGGGTATTCTAAAAGTTAGAAATTTAATTACTAACAATTAGAAATGTGAAAAGAGACAACTTGGAGTAAAATTACCATTTTACCCTCTACATGTGGGAAAATGACCATTTTACCCCTAACTTAAAGATTTCACATCCTAAGTCCAAAGATTACCAAAATTTACATTCCTCATGTAAATTTTGTCTTAAACTCAAATATCAACTCAGAAAAATTAAAATCAAACACAACTATTAAAACTCTATAGGTCCGAAACTTACATAGGCTATATTTCCCTTGATCTGTTGCAATTCCTTCGAATTTTAAAAACTCCAGATCAAATCAAATTTTTGCAACAAATATCTTTCCATCCTAAGTTTAAAACACACTTAAAATATCCATTAAGAAAAAGCTAATCATCAACACCAAACCTTTTGTAAAGAGATCCAAACTTTTTAATAAAAGTAAACCCTTAAATCACAAGTTTTAACCTTAATAAAAATATCTCCAAGAATTCCAAAAAAATCAAATCTTACTTCTAACATATTCACAACATCATCCTAAGATAAAGCATACCTTAAATCATCAAACAAAAGTCATCAAAAATCACAAAACAACACTTGGAATTTTTGGTTTTACAGTTAGCCCAAAAACAGAAACGTTTCTCTAAACTAGCTTTGATAAATCTCTTGATCCATGGCTTAAAGACATGTGATCTTTAAACTAATACATCACATGGTTTAAAAATGTGTCCTAAAGAAGATACAACCGTAAAACTTAAGATCACATGGCTAAAACTTAATAAAACATGGATCTAACCCAACAACATCAAATCTTAGGCCTAACCAAAATCCTGTTGCATAGAAAAATCATATCTTTGGAACTAATACTAATATTATGTTTGGAGGATGAGATGAGAATTTTGTGTTTTGTTTTAAAGTTTAAAATATTATTTTTTAGTTTTGAGATTTGAAAAAATTGAATTAGAATTTGAAAAAGTTATATTGGGATTTGAAAAAGTTGAATTATTTATTATATTTTGTATGGGGATTTGAAAAAGTGTAAAGATGAGATGAGATGAAGATGAAAATTTTAAGTGAAACTTGTTTTCCAAACATAATCTAATTATCTTCAAACTAACATCCTAGCATGCAAATAAGAGACTTAGAATCATCACATAAAAATATCAAAGCCTTTGGAGTAAGATTAAACCACGAAATATTCAAACTTTCCCAAAACAGAAACTGTTTTTCCACTTCCAGTTTTCAAGTTTCTAGATCTAAAGAAATCTATCATCAAAAGCTTTAGTCATGCAATAAAACCTCAATGACCATTCATAAACACATGCTTACAACACTCCATAAACTTTTCGGACCAAGATATGTTCATTAGCTTGATCAAAAACTCCAAAACATAACATACTCTCCAGTTTCACGCACAGAATGACCTTTCCATGGTTAAAAATACTTTTGACTGATCAAATGATCATGGAAAGAAACAAATAATATATCCACGGAAACTAAACTCAAATAAGAACAACTTTTATGAAGGAGTAATCTTGTAACAATACTTAAAAATGGTCGAAAGGCGCCACGCAAAACAGCCCAGAAATCTGTCTGAGAGAGCGTTTTTGAGTTTCTCTCTAAGAACGAGGTGAAAAGTGATGAAATGAAACAAAGGGTGCCTTGCACGCCTCTAGACATCTGAAGGGTGAGGTATGGGCTTGAATGACCATTGATTGGAGGTGGCTATGTGACATAAAGTGGAGGGGGAGTGGGCTGCTGCAGCTGCCTTCACTACAAGAAATATGGGATTTTCCCAGGGAGGAGCTTCTTGGCAAAATGCCAGTTTTTCATGGGAAAAAACTTTTATCCACAAAATTTGTCCGTGGCAGTCTCGTGGCGTATACTTCGCCACAAAAAGTATTATTATCCACGATAACTCTAACTTGTGGATAATACTAATGATTCACCACGGTACGTTCCGTGTGAAAAAACTTCCGTTCTTCTCGCAAAAGCAAATGGAAACACTACGAAGCTCGTGGTGAAAGGAGCAAATCCCACGAGTGAATTCGGTGGGTTAAACTATTTCCCACAATTACAATTTGTGGGGAATAAACACGTGTTAAATATACTTGACAGCTAATTACCCATGAATGTGATGGTTGGAAAAAATTACTTTCCATGAAGAAATGTTGTGGAAAATACTTTTGCATTAATGATGAAATACTTTTTCCCACCACAACACATCCGTAGGAAATGTAGAATTTCCATGAGAGAAGTTTGTAGGAAATGCATTTTACATCAAACCAATTTAGTCCATAAATCCCACAACCACAATCGTGGCAAATAATTAGTAGTGTTAATTCCCATGAAGAAATCCTGTCGCAATAACGTTTTGGCAAATATGGTATTAGACTTTTGGCACGAAATCTAGCTTGTGGGAAAAAATAATTTTTACCCACGAATTGTAAGACTATAGAAAATAATTCAAGTTTGTCTACATTTTGCCTCAAATTTTTCCTATTAAGGAGTGAATAAATTGGTTGATATCTAATTGAAATATATGGCAAAATCACTCCAAAATACACTCACAACCATATAAATGAGTGAATAATTAGTGGGCATATATAGTTAATTCACAATTATAACAACTGTTCATTTAAAGAAATAGTAATACATCAATGTTTACTGTGTGGGAATTAGGACAAGAGAGGGTCATCAGCTTGATTGTTACAATTTACTATTGTATAGCCCATAAAACAACTATAGTACTTTTACATATGAACTTTGCTCCAAACTAAATCTCCTCATATCTCCATTGCACTCATCTGCATGAGAGAACTTATGTTGATCTGACCAGGTGATGAGCAGCTGTACAAATGCAGCCTCTAGAAACTGGGAATTTTCAAGGCTGAATGAAAAAGACCTGTCCAGTAGATAGCATACATGATGTTATCATCACATTAAACTCTAATTGCCTCAAGCAAAAAAGCATTACACTACAACAAATTAGTTCCCAAATATATACTTGCAACAATATATAAATTGTCCAACATGAGCTATACTGTTATATCAAACTATATATATATATCTCAGTATGCTCAATAGTTAACAAAAAATGAAGAAATGACTGTTTATAGGCCAAAAACATCAAGTATGAGCATACTCAAAATATTATTGCAAACAATATTCAACTATGTTTATCATACATTGGTTCTAGGGATAGCCCATTTCCAACTTTTCAGGTTTGGTTTTCAATCTCAAATTAGAACAACAAATCAATGATTCCCACAAAATAAAAACTATGTAACAAAACATATCATGGAACTCAAAGTGAAAAGTATTTGTTTTGAGAGACCCTCCATCCATCATAGATCTTGTTTACAAATGATATGCATTTTAATGAAACAAAGAAGCTTCATAAATGCCCTTAGATGTGCCAAGAAAGGCAGATTCATGTTTAAGGGTAATATGGGAAGCTAAATGAATAAATGCTTTCCTTTTTGAAAACATTTTCAGTTTTTGGAACAATTTAAAGGAACACATGAGACAGAGAGTACAAAATCCCATATTACTAGTGGGCTTGTGAATGTAAGAGCAATGAGTTGCATGATGCATGGTAGCTTGAGGCCTTAATCTGCTATAAGCCTAGAGATACAGGGAGACGGGAATGATTAATTTTGACAGAACATGCTTATAAGCACCCTATGAAGGATAAATTATTTATTTTAGTATACCAAAGTGCGGTTCTCTAAGTGCGCTATTGACTGTCAATCTCTCTAGTTCTTGGCTAGCTTCTAGGACTTATCATGCAATTATCAGCCACCTTTTCTTAGTAGACATCTTACTAAAAACCAAGAAACATTGCTATACGAACACCATTTGTTGGGAATTTGTTGACCACATGTTTAACCAATATATGAACAATAAACTATATATTGTCACCAGCATCAATCCAGTATGAAATATGACATAAAACTACTTCATATGTGGACAATAAATATGCATGACAGCTCCAATATATAATTTCCTGCAACCACATCCCATTCCAAAAACAGTATATTATTATATACTACCAATATTCCATGCAACAAGGCTATCATAAAGGTCACCTCTGTTTTGCTGTACACGTGAAAGACCAGAGTTGCTTCTTGCACAATCCTCATTTTAAAATTGAAAGCAAACTGATTTTAAGTTCATGACTTTATAAAATTTTTCCTTTCTTGTTTCAATCGCCTATATATAACTCAAAAATGTATAAAGATGTAAAATTGACATATTAACATTATAAGTTAAAAATGCAAATCCTCATTTTAAAATTGAAAGCAAACTGATTTTAACCCAGTTTGTATGCAGAATTCTGCTGTTACTATTGAATGAAGTAATTTTTCTCTCTCAAAAAAAAAAGTTACAAATGCAAATACGTTGGAAATATTTAACACAAAAACTTACTCTTATCTTCCACCAACATCAGAACCAACTATTAATTCCAGCTACTTATTCTTTCAATACACCAGTCAATACCAAAATCCAATATATTTTATACATATTAAGTGGTCTACCCCAAGTTCCATATGCTAATATCATGCACTCTGATTATTAGTACTAACAAACAACAGAGAAAGTAAGCATATACCATCAGTGCTGGATCTGGAGCTCCTTTCCACTTATATTTTTCACTTCTCTTTGTGAACTGGATCTCATGTTCAACTGTGATGGAACTCTTGCCATATACTAACAGAACTGTACACTGCTGGAACCATTCAGACTATTCCGCTCCTATATGCTTGCAGCAATATCCCTGAATAAAAACCAAAGACAATTTTTGTCAACTAGAAACCACTCATTTAAAAAATATTCAGAGTCCTACAAACCATAATTTAAATTGTATATGAGAAGATACTCACTGATATTGCTGGTGAAAACCATATAACAAACGCATACCATCACCAAACATTTGCAAAAACCTACTTCCATGAAAAAACCAGTGAATCGATGCCCAACACAAAAGCCCACTTATATAACCACCTCCCACCCTCTCTATCAAAACACCCCCAACCTGCCCACAATACACATCTTAACCATTGGCATTTAACACACTGTCATTTCCATAGGGGGAACAAAAAATACAAAAATCCCCAACACTCAAAAAATCTGAACCATAAGAGAGATGCCTAAGCATCTCCTGGAGTCTCTTGTTGAGACTCCCTATTTGACTCCAACTGTGAGTTTATGGCCATAAGTTGTTTGTCATGCTCAGAAAACTGTTTACGCAGATCAGCCATATCACCCAAAAGTGACTCTAGTTTAGTCTTGTACACGTCTGCACAAGACTTGTTTCTTTCATTCTCCTCAGCCAATCGTTTAAATGCCTTATTCTTTTGCATAAAAGGGGAGGGCTCAGGAATGACTGAGTGGCCTAGCCCTTGTGCATAGCCAGATTTATAACCTAAGACCTCTTTGAAAACATCAGCAGTAGCATCAGCATCCTGAGCCTCTTCAGTTTCTTTCTCATTCAACCTCTCTACCATCAGATTCTGAAATTTCATAAAGAAAAATATCATTGCATGCAGGTCAGGCATGCGCATAATTAGAAATCATCATTGTATAAGCAAACTCACATAATTATGTTCACTTGCTGCATTGATGAATTTTCCCTTCTCCCTTGACCAATGTGTCTCTTTGTAAAATTCAATCATATTCGGTGCCTCCTCACCCTTCATTTACAATTTATGTTAATTAAAGCTCAAAATCATTGTGTGGACAGAAAACATAGAACACTCACGTCAACATTACATATCTTACCCTCTCTTCCATAAGCCGAACAAAGGATTTCCGACCACCAGTATGTTTCACCTTCTGTTTTTTCCTATTGTTAGTGTTTCTACGAGACTGCTCCTGAAAGGATTCCAGATATTTATTGTCATGGACTTACACGCCAGTGCTCAATGCCTCAACATAACTAAATATATATAGATGACAGCTATAAGAGGAAAAATAAAACAATACTCAATTGAGGGAAACATGGATGTTTGGATATTCATACTTACCTTGAATGTCCCGCTGGCCCATCTATCACATAGCCACTCCCAAACATGAGGCTCCACCGACGATCTCCGACCAGCTAGGGCCTCCTCATGCGATGCAAATTTAAGGTAGTGCTTGTGCAGTTCATAATGGTACGCATTGTACTTATCAGCCAGTGTGTTTACTACAGCCTCCCGATGATTGTCTTTTGACCAATCCAAGATAAAATCACCCTACAAAGCATTGTATCATATCACACACTTTGTCACTAAAAAAATCACAAAATAATCATAAATAACATTGACTAGGCATTTATATTAAACCCCTACTTTAACACGATTGATGAGCTCGTGCTTGTGCTTGTCATCTACCACACTCCAACTAGCATGCCGCATTTCAGCATGTACTCTTATAATCCAGCTCACTCGACTACTGAATATCGTGGCATTTTCGCATGATGGACCCCTATGCCCATCCTTTATATTTAAAGGGATCTTACCAATCTTTCTCAACCTTTCAAATGTTGTACCCTTCGCAGGCCCGCGGCCTCGTTTTTTAATGGGTGGAACTGTATTAACAACATTAAGAAACTTGTTAAATATCTAGAAGCATGGCTAAGGATTATAAACAAAAAAACTAGTAAAATGTGGCGAACATCATAATACAACAACCTGCCAAGCCTGTGATGTTATCCCCCTCATTGCCATCATGTTGTACATCGTGATTGGACTCTTCTACATTCACCTCTGGTACTGCTTCAGTTGAGGCATCAACTATGGGATTCTCCTCATCTCTTAGGCTCCTTGTTGGAGGCACCAACTCTGGAACTGCGTTAATAGGGTTTGATACGATTAGCGGACTTCTGTGTTGTCCCCTCCGTCCTCTTTTTACAGATCTCACCATTGCTGTATTTTCCTGTAATTACAATACAGCAATCAACATG